>CAUYSK010024182.1:0-44742 GCA_963575035.1 Avahi laniger
ATAAATAGAGTAGTAGCACAATTCACAATTGCAAAGGTGTGGAAACAACCCAAGGGCCCATGAATACAAGTGGATTTATAAAATGTGATCTATGTATTCCATGGAGTTCTACTCAGCCACAAAAATACAGTGGTGATCTAGTGCCTCTTGCATTATCCTGGATAGAGCTGGAGCCCATTCTACTAAGTGAAGTATCACAAGAATGAAAAAACAAGCACCACATGTACTCATCATCAAATTGGTATTAACTAGCTTAACTGATCAGTGCTTAAGTGCACATATAGTAATAACATTCATCAGGTGTCTGGCAGGCGGGAGGGGAAAGGAGGGGATAGATATATTCACACCTAATGGGTGCAGTGCACACCATCTGGTGAGTGGACATGCTTGAAGCTCTGACTCGGGTGGGGCAAAGGCAATATATGTAACCTAAACATATGTACCCCTGTAATATACGGAAATAAAAAAAAAAGACCCTACTATGGCTTTTTACAGTAAACATTATTTATTGAGGTAAGAATGGATAAGCAAAGAGGAGGAAAAAGGACTTCATAATCAACATGAACAAAGAAACTAACTAGGCTGTATATGGTCCCAAGGAAAGAGAAAAGATATTAAGAAGAGTAGTTAAGTGAAGCAATGTGCAAAGCGGCCTACTACAGCTAGATCACAGTAGGGGAAAATACTTTAAAAAAAAGAGTAACAGAATACAGGGCTCATGCAAAGTCCATAAATAGTATTAAAAGTAGCAAAAATCTAGGTTTGAGTAAAGGCGTTTTACTCAAAGGTGTTTTAGTTGTTTTACTGTAGTATCTTCAATAATACATAGAAGAATAATTATACATGTTGGAAATGACATGTTCTTACAAATATATATATATCTGAAAAAAATTTTTAACTTTTTAAATATTAATAGTTTTGAGGTATAACTGATATACAATAAACTGAACATATTTAAAGTGTACAATTTAATGAGTTTTTTGATTGATGTATACTCCTGTGAAACCAACACCACAATCAAAATGATGAACATACACATCACCCCCAAAAGTATCCTCATGTACCCTTCTAATCTGAAATCCATGCCTCCTTTACTCCATCTCAGGCAACCACTGATTTGCTTTCTGTCATCAGATTAGTTTGCATCTTCTAAAATTTTATATACACATGTACTTTCATCCTGCTTCTCTCACTTAGCATAATTATTTTCAGATTCATATATTTTATTGTATGTATCAATAGTTGTTTCCTTTTTATCCATCTTATGGTATGGATATACCACAATGTGGTTTATCCATTCACCTACTGATGGACATCTGAAGTGTTTCTAGTTTTTGGCTATTACATATAAAGTTGCTATGAACATGTGTGTACAAGTTCTTGTGTGGACATATGTCTTCATTTCTTTTAGGTAAATACAGAGAAGTGGAATAGCTGGAGTCATTTGCTAGGTGTATGTTTAACATTTTAACATATGACCTAAGTGTTTTCCAAAGAGTTCCAGTTTATCTACCTTCTAACCAACACCAAATATAATCAGTCTTTTTCATTGTGGCCATCCTGTTGAATGTGCAGTGGTAACTGTGATTTTAATTTGCAAGGAATAAAATTTTGAAAATATAAAAGCATTCACTTGGACCACAGAACAGAACACAATAGAAAAAATAAAGACAACTTTGGCAAAATGTTAAATAATTTTTAAAAACTCTTAAATATGAACTTTCTTCACAATAAAAGAGTGATAACCAAAACAAACATATACATGTACTACTTACCCCTGCTTCGTGTTCTGCTTCTGCTTCTAGTCCGGCTTCTATCTCTATCCCGGTCACGAACCCTCTCTTTACTCCAGCTTCGACTTCGACTCCTGCTGTAACTACGACTCCGCCCTCGTCTTCTATTGTATCGGTCTCTATAGGAATCTCTTCGGGGTGGGTTTCGATCATAATCTCTTTTGCGAGAACGATCATCCTTTTTCCTTTCATCACGACTTCTAACGAAATACATGATCACTTTTATGTAAATAATTTTAAGTGGACGTAGGAAAAAATTCTAAGTGCAAAAGTTATTTAATTCTTGTATAAAAAAACTAAGTTTAAGGACCCTAAAACCCTTTTATGAGGAAAACTCTTAAAGTCTTAATCCTTAGTCTTATACACATTGGCATGTATACAATTAGACATTTGTACATAAAGACATCTATACACATGTCTTATAGAATATACACAACATACTGCCTTGTACATATAGTCTCATAGGTATGTATTACATGCACTATACTCTAAATGCTTTTGAAGTCTTAATGAAAAAATAATTTAACCACACTACAGGGAATCTTCAAGCAAAAGAAGAGTCACACAATAAGATTACCCTGGAATCTGAAGTTTAAAATAAAAATAATATTAACAACTAATATATGTCAAGTACTGGTCTAAATCTTACTCCCAAGATCTACAAATCTGACCTATAGCTTCTTGGTAGAAAAGCTGATAGTTGCACTTTCCTAGACCAATCAAAGAGTAGATATTACTTGCCCCTACGTAAAAGATAATCAAAATCTAATCATTTATATAAAAGATAACTAAAGTCTAAACATTGAGTATATAGTTTAATGAACCACCCACCTATTTTCTCTGTATCGGGAGCTTGACTGGGAAGGACTGTGATTTAGCCTTCTAGAAAACTTCTTCTCTCGCTCTTCTTCTTTAGTGATCTGATATACAAAATGAAAATGTGTAAAAGTTTAGCAATAGTTATTCCTTAACTGTAAACTGTCATCTTCTAAAAGTATTCAAACAAAATGAATTTCTCTGCTAAGTACAATCATTTAATTTATCTATAAAAGACAGTCTGCTGAAAGTTAAAGTGAATGGTAAAGAACGTCATAAATGCTTATCTAAAATAACAGGGGGGAGAAAATATTTTAAGCAAGCACCCTCATTTTAAAGTAAATAATGGAAAGCTGATTTTATTCTTTCTTTCAAAAATCTTACATTCATATTTTTGGTTTCATGGATTTGGTCCAGCACCAAACACATCAAAGAATATAGGAGAATGCATTAGAACCAACCAAGTTATTAAAAGAAAAAATCTGGGAAACAATATATAAGGTGACAATTCTCCAGTTTCTATGTATTCCTGTTTCCTATAAGGGGCCTCCATTCACATTACATAACTACTAGAAAGCAACCCTGGAAAACATTCCCTTGATCAGTGCTAACATCTCCAGATTATACTACCGAGAACATTGGTTCCACAGGGCATTAACAGATGTGATTGCAAAAACAGGATTGGAGGTTAAACAGATTTAGGAATAGTGAACAAGCAGCTTCTATAAATAGATAGGGCTCAAGATTTTGCATTTTTAAAAAGAACCCTAAAATATTCTTAGGAAGGTATTCTACAGATAAGGTACACATCTTCCAGTTTATGCCAGCCATTCTCAAATCCCTTTTGGTAAGAGCCTCTCACTGTCAAAAGTGTGTCCCATTGGATAAGAAATTAAATGGAAACTCTTTAACAGATCAAACCAGGGTAAATATTCATTAAAGCCTTCTTTTTTAACAATTTGTCTTTTTTCTTCTTTTGTTCTCCTTTTACCACCTACTCCAGTTCTCTTCCCAACCCAGACAAAAAACTAGGCACTAATACAAACCCTCCTGACGCACTCTTTGCCTTCTATTTACCTCAATGTACTCTTGCAAGTAATTTATGTTGACATTTCACCATATTCCATAGTGCTTGCCCATCTGGGAACTTTTAGTACACTCACAGCATTTTAAACTCAGACTGCCATTTGGCATTTTGACAATTCTGAAAGATCAGGGATAAATATCCTCCACAACTGGTGAAGATGATTGTGATAAAGTATTACTGCAGCAATACATATACAACTAAGTACGGTTTTGCCACTAACTTGCTTTGGGGGAAGACTGCTTCTCAAACCAACCACCCATGATTTACTCGAGATTTTTTGAGAATTAAAATACAATTAGCAAGAAAAATATGAAACCAAGTCAAAGTTATACCAGTGGGCAAAGCTTAAATAAATTATTGTCTATCTCCACATGGCATAAGTGACTGCCAACACAACATCCAGTGTCCCCTTCTTTCTTACTAACAGAACACCTATACTGTTAGGTATGAAATATGCCCAATTATAAAATTACATTTCTGGTCATCCCCTGAAGATAAAACGGACTGGGATGCTATCTGTGTGTGTGTGTGTGTGTGTGTGTGTGTGTGTGTGTGTTTTGAGCGAGTGTCAAGTAGGCATGTATTAAAATATACACATATACATGTGTGGAAATATATTCAGATACAGATATAAATATATTATACATTGGAGAATTATCACATATTATATATGTATATATATGTATTAAACTGTATATAATCTAGGGAAAGGGCATAAAAGGAGGAAAAAAAAAAGGTCACAACCACATCTCCCACCATACAACAATCTCTCAACAATGACACCAGCTACCATACCATTTACTGAAAGCCTATCATAAGCCACACACTAGGCCAAGTGCTTTATATACATTATTTTACATATTCCTCATAACTCTACAGTATTTCCATTTCACAGCTGAGTAAACTGAGGCTCAGAAAAGTAATGTTTTCAAGGTCACAAAGCAGTGACTTGTAGAAAAATCTTAAGCAAGATTTGTTTGACCTAAAGTTAGGATGAACCCAGAAATGTAATAGCTTAATTGTTAATAATTACTTTCACTGAAATTACACTCTTAACATCAAATTGAGAAAATCTGAATTATCATATGACTATTAGATAATAAAATACATTATAAAATATAGATAAAAATTTCAAAACCTCTTGATGTATAAAATCATTTCCATTGTCCTGTGAAGGTCCTTGTGTGTGTACATTGGACAGAAGCAGTGATCTACTACTGTCAATCTAATTACTTTCATAGAACACAGATAATGAGATTCCATGTCTATAAGATACTATGCAGAAAAGAGTTAAAAGCAGACCCAAGACACTTATCCTGAGAAAGGCCTGCTTATGACCCTTGGCTGGGTCCAGGGAGCCCTGATTTCTGGAGGATTCCCTCTATTCTCTGACATTCATTGTATGCGAATCATTTGTGAAAACAACATGGTTTATGCTCTCCTCCCAGGAGCATGGAATTTTGGTGTATAGTAGGTGGAGGGTGTCTACATAAGCAGTACCAAATAAAAACCCTGGACAGTCTCTAATGAGCTTCCCCAATTCACACATGTTGCAAAAACTCATTGCCAGGGGAATCAGGTGCATCCTGTGTGACTCTGAGGACTTTGGGAGCTTGTGTCTTCCACTGGATTTCACCTCATATACCTTTTTCCACTTGCTGACTTTGCCTTGTATCCTTTTGCTGTAATAAGTCATAGCCCTGAGTATAATGATATGCTGAGTCCTATGATTTCCTCATGACCTGGGCGTGGTGTTAAGGACTCCCAAAACACAGATACGGAAGACAAAACTCAATTTAATTATTCCTTTTATTTGTTTAAATAGCCTTTAAGGTATAATACAAATCTTTACCTCTTCTTTCTTTACATCTTTTTCTTGGTGCTGAAAAAATTCTACCTTCAGGCTTCCTGATGATGGCTGCTCTGGAGGAGGTAGATAACTCTTTGTATTCACAGCATCAAAAAGTTTTTCCACAAATATCTGAGTCTCTAAAAATAAAACCAAAAACCACAGATTGAAAGACATTTGCTTAGATATTAATTCACCACTTCTACATATAAGAACTCTAATATGATGAAATATACCTTGACTATCATAAATTTAGAAATTATACCAAGGCGTAAGTCCTGGGGTAATACTGACTCATTCAATTTTCAGGGTAGTAAAAACTGGTATGGCTAGAACTTCTAGGCCAATCACTTCCACCCATGAGTATTCTCTATGTAGCCCACTCACTGTGCCAAACACAAATATTATCATTATCTAGACATGAGTGAAGTGCAAAAAGCTGACAAGCAATGTGCTAGACAAGATTCAAAGCAGTTTCCGAAGCAGTACTATCTTTAAATAAATAAGCATTCAGTCCTTTTCTTAATCCTTTAACCTGTGTAATAAAAAATATCAGCATAAATATGCTTCAAGAATAAGCATGAGGATGTTAATGATGAGAGGTTTTAAATAAGCTAGGGATATAACCAGTAATAATAGTGTTTGTACAACTTTGTTACAATTGGAGCCTGTTTCTTACTGAGCTCTTTTAATACTCTGTGAATAGCCTTATTTAAAATAACTTAAAGTAGTATTTTAAAACCAAAGATCTTACCTTTCTGAAGAAATACATCCAGCTGATCAATACATAATGCCTTTAACTCTTTTTCACTTTTGTCTTTCTTTACCAAAGCCAGAACATATTTTGCTAGAGCTGATGGATCTGCATCACAGCTAAAGAAAAAAGCAATGTTGAAGGAAATTTAGCCATAAACAGCTGCACATTTTACAAATTTCAGTTACAAATTGACTTAGTAGGTATGATAAATAGTTAATTGAGTTAATATATATAAAAAGTACCTGGCTCATGAAGCGTACTGAAGAAATCTAAGTTCTTCTCCTTATATTAATGTATTTCACATGCTTTATGTAGCCATTATTATTTAAAAGCATACCACACAGTATATTAATTAAACAGCCGAAAAGACAGTCTAAAAATACACCCAAATATATTAGAAATTTAAGTTTTATAAAGGTGGCATCCAAATCAATAAAGAAGAGATGAATTTTGCAATAAATAGTATTGAAACAATTTGGCAGTTACCTTTTTAAAAACTAACTTGGATTCACAATTTATTCCATACACTATAAAAATATAAAACAAGAAACCATTATAGTATTAGAGGAAAACATGAATTATTTTATAACCCTGGAGGACTAATGAAGATGCAAAATCCATATCACAAAAGAGTAATCTGATTATATAAAAAAATCAAAAACTTCAGAATGAAGAGAGTCAACAAATGAGAAAAAAGCTCAAATAGTTTAACTCATCACAAAAAGGCAAATTCCTCTAACATGCAGAGTTTCTGTTAATCGAGACCAACACCATAAGTATGAGGAAAAAAATACAAAGAATATAAACGGATACTAAAAAGAAATAAAAGTGACTCTTAAATATGAGTAAAAATTCAACCTCATCCATAAGAGAAATGTAAGCGTAAGTTACAATGAAATACCATTTTTCAGTCATCAAGTTGGCAAAATCCAAAAATATGGAAATACATTCTGGTGGCAAGACTAAGGAAACAAGCAATTTTGATACTTTGAGCTGGTGTGTGTAAACCAGTAGCCCATAGTAAGAATATACTGGCAGTATCAAGGTCACAAATGCAATCTGATTCAGCAATTCTACTTCTATGAATCTAGTCTACAGATATACTTACATGTTCAAAATGACATGTGTAGAAGTTATCCACTGTTATATTAATTGTAAAAACAAAAATGTATAAAAGTCCAGTTATAGAGGACTGGAAAAATAAATTATATTAAATCCACACAAAGAAGTAACATACATGCAGCAAAAGTACACAAGAGTAATGAAGTTTTCACTTCTTAATGAAATCTTCATCATCAAATTTTTTAAACTTAAAAAAGTAGAGAAAAGGTCTGTATAGCATGTTACCCTCTGTGTTGGAGGAAAGGGAGAAATTATATATTTGGATTGGTTTATGTCTGAAATATGCACGAGGAAGGATAAACAACTAATATCTATTGTTACTTGTATGGGGGGATGATAGTGAAAACTAAGTGAAGGAAGGACATGGCAAGAGGGAAAGTTTTTTTTTTTGGTAAAAATTGACACATAATTGTACATATTTATGAGGTATAATGTGATAAGTCAATAACAGTACACAATGTATGATGATCAAATCAGGGTAATTAGCATATCCATCACCTTAAACATTTATCATTTCTGTTAGGAATATTCAAAATCCTCTCTTCTAGTCACTTGAAAATACAGAATAAATTAACTATAGCCACCCCACAATGCTAAGGAACACTAGAACTTATTCTTCCTATCTAGCTGTAATTTTGTATTTGTTAGCCAACCTCTCCTGATCCCCAAACCCCCTCCCCTTCCTGGCCTTTAGTAACTACTATCCTATTATACTCACTACTTTTATGAGATCAACTTATTTCGCTTTCAAATAAGAGTGAGAACATGCAATATTTATCTTTCTGTGCCTGGTTTACTTCGCTTAATATAATGTCATGAAGGAAAGTTGTTGTTTGCTTGTTTCATACAGATGTGGACTTGTTATGTTACCCAGGATGGTCTTGATCTCCTGGCCTCAGGTGATCCTCTTGCCTAGATTTTATTTCATAGCTTGGCAGCATAAAAATAATGGCTTAATTTCACACCAATAACGTAAGGATCAATGTAACAGATTTTCCAAGCATACAGATGACATTAAAAGCTTCAAAAAAAAAAAGCAGCTTAATAGCTTTAAAAAAAAGTTTAGGGAATTTCAGTAGGGACAGAGGACTACGAATGATTAGAGGAGAAAAGGATAACATAGTTCATTTGAGGAAAAACATGTATGATACATTTGACATGACATCTTTGTTTTTATTTCTCTTGATTATAATAACTGTTAAAAGTTTTAACAATAATAAACACAAAACAGAGATTCCACATGTTCTAAAGTTGAAATGCTAGGATATTAATAAAATAACCTGTACACATTAAAGCAAAGGTAGGCCAAATGTAGTGGCCCATGCATGTAATCCTAGCACTTTGGAAGGCAGAGGAGAGAGGCTCACTTGAGGCCAGGAGTTCAAGACCAGCCTGGGCAACACAGAGAAACCCCGTCTCTACAAAAAATAAAAAATTAGCAGACACGCGGCACATGCCTATAGTTCTAGTTACTCAGGAAGCTGAGGCAGGGGGATCCCTTGAACCCAGGAGTTCAAGAATACAGTGAGCCATGATTTTGCCACTGCACTCTAGTCTTGAGTGACAGAGCAAGATCCTGCCTCTAAAAAAAAAAAAAAAAGTTAAAATTAAAAAAATCTAGAAAACACAAAACACATACTAAAACATCTTAATTCTTACACATAGAATATAATATATAGTGGTTCTACAACAGTATACCAGTAACATATGTCATTGAATCAAAAAGTACATCTTAAAGACGGTGACCAGCTTTCGTTGCACGGTAGAATACCTATGGAAAAACCTAACTGCAAGTTAATCAACAGGCCTAATTCAACCATTTTTATTTTGCTTTGTTGTTTTATAAAGGCTGCACAGGCAAATGATATACTGTGAGAGTTAAGAACTACTCTGTTAAGGAACCAGTATAGCATTTACCATATATGCTGTAAGACTCCCTTCTGTCTACATCATTGAGATTTTAAAGTACATCTTCAAATTCTTCACTCCTCCTTCCAAAAAAGTAAAGCCTAATTTCCCATCCCTTAAGACTGGAATTCAGCAACTTGCTTCTAACAAATATGGCAGAACTGATAGTGTATCTGACCTCTGAGACTAGGTCATAAAAGGAATGTGGCATCCTCCTTGTTCTTGCATGCGCATGGGTGCACACACGCACACTCTCTCTCTAATCACTTGTTCTAGAGAAAGAAAGCTACCAAGTGCACTCAAGCAGCCTTATGAATACACATGATAATGAAATGTGAGCTCCATCCAATGATTAGCAAGGAACTGAGGTCTCTTGCCGATAGCCGCATGTGAGTGAGCTTGGAAGCACACTCTACAATCCCAGTGCAACCTAAAGAAGACTGCAGCTCTGACCAACAGCTTTGACTGCAATCTCATGAGAAACACTGAGGCAGAAATGCCCAGCTAACCTCCCCCTAAATTCCTGACCCATAGAAACTATGAGATCATAAATGTCTGCTGTGCCACTAAGTTTCAAGGTAATTTGTTACTCAGTAATCATAAATCAACTTTTCTCATAAATCTATTTCCATTTATTTACAAAGCCTTAAAGTGAGTTATAACCCAACAGCAAACAAGAAAAAAATCCATTTCAGTCCAAGAGAGATTTTCAAAGATTTTCACTTTTTCTTTCAAAAATGTATTTCAATATTCTTATAACAAACATTTTCCTTCAAATACAGACAAAATGATTTATGATGAAGTAAATTTATGTTTCATCATAATGAGCATGAAAATACTCAGATCTGTGATTTAAACATGAAGAAGTGGGACAATAACCTTATAATGTATCTAGAGATACACTTACATCTCACAATCTGGTAATACTACATGAAAGACCATGAAACAATACTTACTCATGTTACATAACCTGAATAAGCACAATTAACTAGACAACCACCAAACTAGACATCAAGCTAAACATACTTCAGTTTACTGGAAATCATTATGACACATAATACTATTACTGTGTTTTTGTGTTTTATTGCAACTGCCGTGAATAAATTCACAGTCTTCATTGAATCCAAATGCTATAATTCGATTTAATATTGGTTTGATTGTTGTGGTGAATTTTTAATAATGTCTTTTCTAATGACTTACCAGTCATTTTTCATTTCTCTAAACATCAAATCTATTTCATTCTCATATTATTTTTTAAATAGGACACTTCAAGAATGAATTAAAATGTCAGCAGCTAAAAAACTGGAGAAAGACTTGTGATTTTTGTAATTATTGTGGTCTATAAACTACAGTTCTTATAAAACAGCAAGATACAATTCCTGAACAATCTTTGTTCAACACCTTCTATAGGAAGCAATTTGAATTTAATCAAAAACCAGTAACCACAACCACTACACAATAAACTACCATATACAGAAATTCTAAATGCCTGAAAGAGTCTAAAAGGCAGACTACTTTTTAAAATTGGTAACAGTTCAAATTATATAGTAGAAGCAAGGCTTATAGTTTCACATTTAACAGCAAAACAAATGAATTTGCATTCAGGAGTCAGTTTTTCTTAAGTTTCAGAATTTTTAGTTCACTATTTTTAAAAACAAAAGTATATACTTACAAATTACAGTTAACTAAACAATCTGAATCACAGAAGTTTATACCAAAATGTTATGTACCAGGAACAGAAAGGCAAAATGTATGTTCTTTTCTATTTGTCTTAATTAAAAGTGTCAATGCTATATTATCTGAACATCCAGCAATGGTAACCTGATATGCAAAATCAATTAAATAAAAAAATTTTACCTAATTGAAAGAAAATTATATTCAGGTAGTAAAGGTTTTAAAAAATTGTCTCCATGGCAAGCAAGACTGTTCATGAGTACTTTACTATACCAGTTGCCACTGTTGATGATAGGTTTGTGATTTGAATGATACGTATCTTGTCAGATCTAGACTTTACCTTCTGCTATGCTGAAAATGTGAAAGAAAAGTGAGACTGAAATCTCCTTACAGATCAGGAAGAAAAAAAAGAATCAAGTTTTAAACATGTTTAAGGATTAAGAAATAATATCAGAAGACAGACAGACTTTCTACTTAGAAATCAGGCCAAATTCTCACTGATTCTATGTTCTGTAAGTTCTTCTTAGTCCCCAAACAACCCAAATATGCCCATAAAGTGTGACTCTGACCACAGAGTACTCCAACTCCTATTATTCTTCTGTGTGTGTGTGATGGGGCTGGCAGGGGCAGGGCAGAGGGGCAAGGAAAATACCAACAAAAACAAAGAAAGCCAAAAGCTACATAAGGAAGGCATGAGACCTGACCTGCCAATAGCATCTGTGGAAAGTAGGTAGGGGAGAAGGGGAGCAATTTAAGTATTTTAGGAAACAGTAAGTTAAATGAAATGAAAGTGTAAAATGGTTGGGGGGAAACATAAATCATAAAGATGCAATAAAACAGAAAATTGAGAACTAGAGAGAAAACAGGGCTGCTTTTCTGTGCAATAGAGAGCACTACTGTTTTCAGTTCTAGGTGCCACCTTTATAAATATATAAACAAACTCGAACAGATTCTTAGAAAATGACTAGGATACTAAATGGATGTCATTATCAGATAGTTTACTAGGGATTCTCATCCTGGAGAATTGAAATAATCAGAGAGAACTTGGTCAGTCTTCAAATAATTGAAGGACTATTACAAGGAAGAACTATTTCATTTATTCAATATATTCTCCATGGGATATAATTAGAATCAGTAAGTGGAAGCATCAAATAGATTCTGGCTTAAAATAGACATGGACTTTTTTAATAATGAAAGGCATTCCAAAGGCGAAAAAAAGAGTTCTTTGTCATTCAAATATTTTCAAGCACAGGCTGAAAACTCCTTGGCAGGTAAGTACCGTAAGTACTTATTGGACCGTAAGGTATTGGACCGTAAGTCCCTCAAAATCCTAAAAGAGCCCTTAGGTTTAATTTTGTTCATGAGATATTTTGCAAATATATGAAATATAAGACAATATTCCCTTCAATTACTGATCTACATATATTAGTAATAAAAAAGTTATTTTAAAAAATAATACTACACTATAGATAAAATACACACTATTAAAGATAATTTTATTGAAAACGTTCAAAACCAGAACTTCTTACTCATGTGTATAGCCTCTGGGCCTAATGGTCCCTGAGACAGAGTGTAGAGAGCCAGAGCAAGAGAGAGATTATATGTACAAATCTTTCTCACTAGATCACTGGCTCATTTCTATCAGGGACCCTTTCTTTTTCATCTTCATAAAGTTTGAGGAATAAAATAAGAAAATTTATTATGTTGGGTTGAGAGATAATCTTCCAAATATTATATTCATTAGTCAAAAATATTTAATAAGCACCTGCTATTTCAGATACTGTTCTAGATCCCAAAGATAAAACTTTGAAAAAAGTTCCTGTCCTCACAGAAATTACATTGGGATTGGAGGGAGACAGACAATATGCCTGCATGCACACACACACAAACACGTAAACACACACATATATGCACACACATACGTATATACAATATATTGTCAGGTACATGAGGGCTCTGAAGAAAAACAATCCAGGGTAAAGGGATTAAGTGTAAAGGAAGAGGACAGAAAAGAGGGAAGAAGAAAGAAAACAGAAAAAAGGAAGGAATGAATTTTATCTTAGATAAGATCACCAGGGAAGGACTGATGAAGTGACATTTAAACAGGGATCTGAATTTAGACAGGAATGGGAATGGAATGCAAGCATGAATTGTGGCTACATCGGAAAAGAACAGTCCAGGACAAGGGAACCCATCAAAAAGGGCCTGAGGTGAAGCCTACTTGAAACTTGTGAGGAACACAGTCCAGAGAAAGGGGGCAAAATGAGCATTCACAAACACTTGGATTTCTAATCTTACCCCTCTCCAAGGATTTCAAATTAACCACTTCAGTGAGCTTTGGCAAATTAAATACACAAATCACTATAAAGTCATTCAAATCAATGATTTTAAAGGCATTCAAAATAAACTGAATAGACTGTGTTAAGGAAAAAGCTAATAAGAAAACATTTTTATTTTTAAAAATAGTTCATTTGGAGAATTCCAGCTTCATGAATTTCCTTTAGAAGAATGGCAGTGATCACATAAGAGGGTCATTCTCTTCAACTATATTTAGGGGGAGCAAAGTACACACACTAAGTAAGTCAAAATAATGCCAAAAATCAAAAGTTATAAGAAAATCTTCCCCCCAAAAACCCCTGAATTTTAATAGTTTAAATAATATGAATCAAATCACCCTAGAAATAAAGGTTGTAATTAATCCTCTTAACACACTCATATTAGTGTTTTGGCTTTTAGTTTTTAATTTATGATTTTGAAAATAGTAAAGAGACAGCAAAGTAAAGAAAGCTATAACACTCCAGTACAATATTTCAAAAAGAACTTTGTTTTGCTCAAGTTCCTTGGATACTTTAGAAATTCAGTGGAAGATAACTGATGGAATTTAACCCAAGCTTCCATTTTCAGTAATCTTGAAAAGGAGCTGGAGGTGGTAGTGGGAATTAAAAATTAAATTTAAATATGCTAACTGAGTAACTTTAGAACACGGATATGCACCCACGTCTGTTCCTTTCAAATTTTCATTTTATGTTCAAGAAAAATATCTAATTTGCATCAGTCATGATTGTATATTCTGTAGTTAGAATTACTCTTTTAAAAATTCACATTTCATTGCAACAACACAAAATGTAGATTGAAAATTTTAATTGCTGTTGTTTATTATACCATTCCATCAATGAATATGAGAAAAAAATAGATTTGTACACAGTAATGAGTTACAGCAAAGGTTACTCATTAAGAGTTATTATACACCCAGTTCATTCTACAAAATAAAATCATCACAATATAAGCGTATCTAAACACAATCCATCCTCTGGCATCACACAATCTACTTCTTAATCACTGTGAAATGTATCAAAATACATGTAATTATAACACTAAAAACTATTCAGTCAGTTCTTTGATTCTCCTATATTACCCCAAGATATATAACAGCAGTGATTCCTTCTCACTTTAGAACAGTGGTTCTCAAATTTTTGGTCTTAGGACCCTTCTATGCTTTCAAAATTGGAGACGACTCCAAAGGGCTTTGTATTTTAAAGGATTATATCAATATTTACCATATTGAGAATTAAAACTGAGTAAATTTTAACTTAGTTTAGCCTGAAATAACAATAAATGCATTACAATTTAGCATAAACATTTTTTTTTTTTTTTGAGTAATCAAAAGGAAGAATTTACTGGTACAAATAAATGGGAAGTCCAAATGTGGAGCTCACTTTAAGCACAGTGGGATCTAGGAGTTCAAACGATGTCATCAGGACCCCCTAGTTTTACTATGTTTTCATTTCATTTTCAGGCAGGCCCCATTCTATGTGGTAACAATGGCCCAAGCAGTTCCAGGTTTACCTTATTCTCACAGCTAGTGAAGCCAGAAAAAGGAAGCAGTCCTTCTCTCCTCCAGCATCCATATCAGCCTATGAAAATGACTCATCTTCCCCAGCTTAGGTCATATCCCCACTGCAGGCCAGAGATGGGCATAGCTCAATGACTGATGATTAACAGCTTCACCTGACACTAAATAATATGTATTTTAATGAAAAAATAACTATTTTCTAAAAAAAAAATGAAAATTTTATGATAGAGTGACAATGTTTTACATTTTTGGCAAATACCTTCATCTGACTTAACATAAGACAGACCGATTTTTACGCGTGCTTTTTACGTTTGATCTGTTGTGTGGTACGTTATTTTGGTTCAAGTATATGAGGAAAATCTGGCCCTACCCAAATACATAATTGGAAAAATGGAGACCTCACAGTTGCCATGAAAGGGTCTCAGGAAATTCCAGGAGTCCTCACACCACACTTCAGAACCACCACAGTAGAAGTTATTTAGGAAGTATCTTTTAAATTTCTAATTCAGAAACAAATCAATTTTCATACTTTCAAAGATAAAATCCAATAGTCAGATTCCAAAACCAAAGTAAAAGTTTGTACTGTTCAGTGCAGAACTATAGCCCAAATGACAAATTAAGCACAGACAGCTGTGATTGTAACATCATGCCACAGAACTCTCTCTTAAAAAAAAAGTGGAACTGCAACATGGCAGCCCATGACAAAACTCCATATGTAGGTATTTTTTTTATTCCAGTGTATAGTTGAGGAAGAAATGAGTTCTCCGAGAAAGTGAACTCTTTCAATTACTCACATTCTACCTAGTTACAAAACAGATCTCAGGAAATCCATCCCTTCAGTTACTAAAAGGAGAAAGCAGAGGCTAGTCAACATTTTCTTTCACAACCACGAAAGCAAACTTACCCAAAGAAATATCACTAAGACTAGATATATGAAAAACCTAGTTCTAGCATTCTTTTCTATACACTTGGCCGTGTCAAACCCTTAAGACCTGTTTCTCACATATTTTTGTAAAGGTCTAGCTGATGTTATATGGTCACATATAATATCACTTCTAAATCTTTCTCTAATATTGCCACCAAAATTTTCTAAGATAGCTACCAAAATCATGCTGAAATTGTTCAGGAAAAAGGAGAAATTGTTATACTTTTCAGCTCACAAATTTCAAGTCTAAGGAAACTAAGCTTCAGTTTCTTCACCTGAGATAACAGCTGCTCTGCCAAACCAGAAATAATTACAAATAATATGAGATTACAAGTAAGAAAGCATTTTATTAGCCTGCCAACTGCCAAAATGAATGTTGAGGGATTACTAAAGGATGAACTATAATAAAATTTTAAAGTTATAAAACGGCTCTACTCACCCCTAAGAATATACTTTAGCTAAAAACTAGTTGCTACAGTTTAAATACTATATTACCTTTCAATTTGTTCTAAGCCAAATTGTTAGCCTTTCCTTGAAGTAACTTGGTATTGTAAAAAAGCATGGAATAAACTCCAAAAAGCTGGAGTTTTCAGATTTCTAGTCTAGTGTTATTTCTACTTTATTCACTAGATATATAATCCTGGGTTAGCATGTTATTTCTCTAGGCTTTAGTTTACTCATTTTTAAAATAAAGGCACTGAACTATATGATCTGAAAAAGTGGGTCATTTGGGGGAATAAAATGCTAACCTTTCACCATCATTTCACCCTTTCTCCCTTCCCCTTCCCAGGAACTTTTAGTTACCAGAACTTCAAAGTAATTGAATACTTAATGTTAGAACCGTCAGGATTTTGTTTTCCCTTACAACTTCTTGAAGAGCCATAGATTCCCATTTTCTCAACACTCATGAAAAAAATTATGAACCATTGTGAGAGATAAATAATAACTAAATTCTACTAAATAGCAACATTTTGTATCTCTCTCCTAAATTGCCAGACTTTGTACATTTCTATGATTGTTAAATTGTAACTACTGGTGTATTTGTCTGCTTCCCCCATAGGTAACTATGTCTGCCTTTTCCCCAAAACCAATCACAATGCTTTGAGAAACCAATCACAATGCTTTGAGAAGTAGCTACTAATTACCAACATTTTCTGAGGGCATACTAGATCAGGGTCATAGCAACTAATACTCAGAAAAAGCAACTCTCATGTTTATGTCAAACCCAATTAGGGCAAATATAAAAATGTATTAAAAAGTTCACAGATCTGTCACAGATACAAAAAAGGTCAATAAAAACGTCTCCAGTACATTGACAAGTCCTTTCTAGTTGCCTTTTCCTCCCATATCCTGACTGCTGAGGAATATACATTAGACCGTCCTCATATAAATCTAGTACATATGTCCCAAGGATATCTCCTTCTCTCTTGCTACCTCCTAGACTAACTAACTAAAGAGCATCACCTGCCAAAGTCCAAGTTCAGGCATTTCACAACTCACTCTTAAACTAAACTAAAAAAGTGTCAACTAGTTCTCCTTGTCTCCCAAATACTACATACTAATCAAACCTCTACATGCATAAGCAACATTCTTAAAAAGAGATCTGATCAAGTTACTCCCATTTTAAGCAAACTTCCCCAATATCTCATAATGTAGCCCCCAAAATGTCCAAACACTTCAGCATGGCAATAAAACCTTCTGTTAATCTGAAACTAATAAACGCTTGGTAGACTCAAATGCCTTTTCCTAATCACAATGAATATGCATGATTCCTCAATATATGATTCCTTATATATTCTTACAGAACTTAACTCTTCTTCCAATTTGGGCTATTTAATATCATCAGAAACATCAAAACTTTAGCACAATCAAGGAAAGTACGTAAGAAACTTTATAGACTAGTAACTGCAAGTTTACAATGCAGTTTTCAAAATGGGAAACCTCTTTCACAGTCTATTTGCTATTATAAAAATTTAATGTTCTTAAAAAGGTGAAATAAGTACTTGAAATATCATTAAAGAAAATAATATGAACATATAAGGATCACACTGACAATTTCTTATAAAATAGCCAAAAAAAGGTCATAAATTATAGGTCTCAAAGTCTCTGCTATTAAATTTAAAATTGTTACAAGGAGCAGCAAACAAATGATCTGAACTGCATATTAATGCTTATGTTGGATTTGTAATCATTCAAATGTTTTTCATTTATAATTGACTTAAGATTTTATAAATGTTTTTTCCTAGCAACTTCGAAATTGCCAGTAAGCAATGGAAAATAAATAACTGGAGAATGTATGGAGCAGAGGTTACAGAGAACTCTAAAGCAGACTAGAATTTACACTGACACACTATCTCCTTTAACTTCTTTTAAAATGACTCTGAGGCAAGAAAATGAGGGGAATTACGTGTCACAATGCAATACACGACATCATAAAACAACTTTATCTGAAGTACTGGATTTAAACCACCAAGAAAGTACCTGGCCCAGCTTTCAAAACATACACTTAATTCTAAGAAAGCCTCCAACAGCAGCATTAGCTGACTTCTGGAAAATAGTAACTACTAATGAGAAGAAAGCACACTTACTTACAGGGGAAGATATTTGTTACAGAGTTATTTAGAAAGTCAAAACCAAGAAAAATAGTTTAGAAAGTCAGAAAATAAAAAACAACCTAAATGACAACCAAGAACAAAATGGTTACATGAACTATAGTCTTCCTATCCAAGGACTGACCAGACCCGAACCCTGCTTAGCTTCCAAGATGAGATGAGATCAAGTGCATTCAGAGTGGTATAACCATAGATAGTTCCGTTCATGCAATAACACTGGACTTCAGCCATTTTAAAAGTATAAAGACTACATTATTAATATAAGAGTGAGAAGTGAGGACTTTAATCTTCATTTCAAAGCCTTCTGCTAAGTTTCCCTTATTTTAACTATGTGTAGGGACTACTTTAATAATTTAAGAAAACAGGCTACATTTTTTCTAAACAGTAATGGTCACATCATAAATAAAGTACTATTAAAACAAACTGCAATATATTCTCATAATAGAATACTATAGAGCCACTAGAAAGAAGTTTTAGGGGAGGATGTGCAGTGTTACCTGAAATAGGATATTATTCATATAAATAATATGATTATTCATATGAATTATTTATATGAATAGTGAATAATATCCCATTTATATAAAAATTATATATCTACATAAATAGCTGATACATGTATGTTTAATACATATGTTACATGTTTATATATGTGAATCAAGAAGGGGTTAGAAAACTCATTTTGGGTTTCCACTTCTATACTGTTTGAATTTTTATTAAAACAACAATGTATCATTTTCAATTAAAAAGACATAAGAAACTGTGTTAAATTAATCTAGCCTAAAACAATATGGGCATTATTATTATACCTACTGTATATAGCATGATTCTAATAATAGAATACAACTGAGCAACAAAAAACAAACAAAAAAAAAAACTAGAGATATATGCAACAACATGGATAAATCTCAGGAACATTATGAGGAGTTAAAAAGATCTTTCTAAAGAGTTAAATAGATCATCTTTTTAACAACAAACTCCATGATCCCATTTATGTGAAGTTCTAGAACAAGTAATACTAATATATAGTGGAAGAAAATCAGAACAGTGCTTTCTTCTAAAGGTAGGTGGGAGCACAGGAAAGGGAATGAGAAATCTTTCCAGGGTGATAGTAATATTCTTTATCTTGATGGGGATTGGATTAAAAAAAGTATGCATTTGTCAAAACTCATCAAATGGTACACTTAAGATCTGTGCACTTGATTGTATGTAAATCCTAAAATTTAAAAACATAAAAAAAATCTAAATAAATACCGAACTAAAGCATGATGTGCATGTTTTCAGGGTACACTGATGTCTGTAATTCACTTTGAAATGAATCAAAGAAGAATAGCGACAAATACACTAAAATGTCAATGGTAGAATCTAAGTGATAGGTATGTCACTGTAAAATTCTTACAACTTTTCTGTATATTCAAAATTCATAATAAAAAGTTGTGGGAGGAGAGCAGTCAAGCAAAACAGCCAGGAAAATTCTGAAAATGAACATAACTGATTGGTCTTTGTTCTGCGAAAAAAAAAAAAAATTGAACACAACTGACAGTAAACTAGCCTTATCAGGAATTACGCATCACCAAAAATTAAGTGTAGTGTGGTAGACGTAGATCAATATAACATACAAAAAGTCTACAATAAATCCAAATACATACAAGAATTTAGTATATAATTAAGGTTGCATCTCGAATCATTAGAAAAACATGCAGTCCATTGTATAGGGATAACTTTACATGCAAGTGAATAAAAGTAAATCAGTATTACTGGCTAGATCCCTATTTCATACCTTACTCTCTTTACGTGTTAAAAATAAGATCATAAAGGACACGGATGATACTACTAGAAAACTCTGAAAGACATACAGTGGTGTTTCAATTTCTGGCTCACTGACTTCCTGTGGTAAGTCACGGTATGATTTGTAGCATGTCTGTTATTAAGTAGAGTTCATTAATTGACTGTGGTAAGTTAATTATTACACAGGCATAAAGTAAGCCCTATTAATGACAGTTACTGCTATATTATTATTGTCGATGTCTTTGTCTCAGAATAGGGTTTTTCTGACAACATAAAATTGACTTCATGAAATAAAGGATAAATTCAATTACATAAAACATTTCTATATTAGAAAATTTACCATAAGCAGAATCAAAAGTCAGTGTGGGAAAGAGAAAGTTGCAGTCCACGTCAAAATTTCTCTAATTTATGAAAAGCTCCTACACATCAGTGTTTTAAGAAACCAACAATGTATCAGGAAAACTATGAAAGGTATGAACAAGCAAAAGAAAAAATAAGGCTCTTAAACCTAAGAAAAATGTCTCAATCTAACTTATAAGACAAATACATGTTAAAACTACATTAACAGTTCCACTTCTAGTTGAATGTGGAAAATCACAAAAGGCCACTGCTCATCCCAAGCAGCAAAAGATAAGCCACTTACGCTATAAAACTATAGTATTTTTCAAAGCTAAAGGAGCTGAGGAGATATAAAAACGTAAGTGAACTAATTAAATCCTAGGAAGTGACAAGCTCTTCAGAAAAGAAATCCATGGTTACTCTCATCCCTGGTAGAAACTCAAATAGAAAGATCTGACATAGATGGGGGTAAGGAAAAACCAGTCAAACTTAAAATCATCTTTTACCAGTCACATACGGGCTATCAAGACATTTGAATCCCAAGGACCGCTACAATTTTTTGTCAACAGCAGCTCGCTACTGAGTGTTGATACTTTGAGTCTGAGTGAAGAAAAAAAAAAAAATCCCAAGGACCATAGCCACAAAGTGAGTCTACAACCACTCATTAACACTTACCAACCAAAAACTCTGTAGTAATTGTGGGAGCAGGGAACAGATTGCCAACGCTCTACTAGCTTTTAGCTAGCAAAGTCTGAGAGTGGAGCAAGAGGGCTGAGCAAAACTCCTCTGAGGCATTATAAGCCTTCACAGAGAATTGGGTGGGTTATCTTTCAAAAAACAAGGGAAGGAGCAACTACGGTGAAAAATAGTTCCAAAAGTCATGAAAGCAGGAGGTGGAACTAAAGAACAAAGATCTCTTCAGCAACTCAAAAACCTGGCAGCAGAGCTGTCAAACAAACATTATCCACAGTTCTAAAAGCTCGTGGCTTGGAGGTAAAGGCAGATATACAGAATCTCACTAGTTCTCAGATTCCAGGTCCTACCAAAGGGAAAATTCTGATCCTGCCTTCAAAACATTTGAAAACAATGGTGAACTAAATCAAACGGAAGTTGGTACAAAGCCCATAATCAGTTCAACTACAGAGCAATTGATTCAGCCTCACCTCTACTGGCCTAACATAAGAAAGGGCATGCCCCTCGCTGAAAATAAACCTTTCTTACTCCAGTCTCTACAGTTCTTTTACACAAAAGGTCCTGTGTAAGACCAAATAACAAGGAACACAAAATAGTAAGAAAGTGTAATCCACATGAAAATAAACAGTCACTGGAAGCATATCCAGATTAGTGATCTGATAACAGAATAGATACTTTACAATAATTATGATTAAAATGCTAAATTATCTATTGGAAAATGTGGACAACATGCATGAAGAGACAAGGAACATCAGCTAACACACAGAAATTATTAAAAAAAAAAAGAGCCAACTGGAAAAACCTAGAAATACAAAATATGACATCAGATATTAAAAAAAAAATTATGCTTTGTAGCACACTGGAAACCATAGAGAAAAACAGTGAACTTGAAGATAGGAAAACAAAAAATATAAAAACCAAAAGCAAAGGGACAAAAGTAATTTTTTGCATCATATCTGAAGTCTGTAGGATAATATCAAACAATCTAACATACAAGTAACTGAAGCCTCAGAAAAAAAAGAAAGAAAAATGAGGCAGAAAAAAATATGAAGACATAATGACCAAAAACGTTCCAAAACTGATGAATGACACAGGTCCAAATTGGCAAACCCAAAAAGGATAAAACACAAACACACACAAACACACATACACACATATGTGTGCACACACATGCATATCACAATCAAACTGCTTACCAAATAAAAAGAACTGAATCTTAAAGGTAGTCAAAGGGGAAAAATAGACACATTACATAAAGGAGAACAAATACTCAAATGGTAGCAGATTTCTCACCAGAAACAACAGAGGACGGTGGCAAAGGAACAATACCATAAAATGGCTGAAATAAGGTGTAAAATCAATGACCTAGGTACCATTTTAAGAAAAAGGAAAAAAAGGACAGTAAATTAAACCCAAAGTATTAATAATAAAAATAAAACACTGAAATAGAAAACAGAAAAAAAAACCATTTTTCTTTGAAAAGAATAAAATTGACAAGTATTAGCAAAACTGATCAAGAAAATAAAAAAGCAAAATTGCCAACAACGGGTATAATTTAAAAGAAGGTGGCCATCACAATAAATCCTATAGTCATTATATGAATAATAAGGCTACAATGCAAACAACTTTATGTCGATAAATTTGGCAAATTAGAGAAAAATCCTTGAAAATCACAAACTGTAAAAAGTGGCACAAGTACAAACAGAATACCTTCATAGCCCTACACTTAACTTAATTAAAGACATTGATTTTGTCATCAAAAATCCTTCCCACAACAAAAATTTCAGTCCCAAATGGCTTCACTGGTGAAGAATCCCAAACATTTTAAGAAAAAATAGTAATAAAATTAATCCTAAATAAAGTATTTCAGAAAGAGGACAGAATACTTACTCACTTGTTTTAATATTAGCAAATCAAAGCTAGCAATATGTATTTAAAAAATCACATCATGATCAAGCAGGGTTTATCTCAGGAATGCAAGGTTGGCTTAACATTTGAAAAATCAATCCATTTAATATACCATATTAACAGAAAAAAGGAGAAAAATCCTTATGTTCATCTCACAAATGCAGAAAAAGAATTTAACAAATCCAACACCCTTTCATGACAAAATACTCAACAAATTTAAAAAAAAAGAATTTTCTCAATCTAGTAATAGGCAGTTACTAAAAATTTAGAGCTAATGTCAGAAAATACTGAAACATTAAATCTCTTTACTCTTAGACTGAGACAAGACAAGGATGCCCACTTTTCCCACTCCATTTCAACCTCATACTATGGCATCTAGCCAGATTACAAGAAATAAAGGCATAAAAATCTGAAAAGTAAAACTGTCATTATTTACAGATAAAAAGATCGGAGGCCGGGCGCGGTGGCTCACGCCTGTAATCCTAGCACTCTGGGAGGCCGAGGTGGGTGGATCGTTCTGAGCTCAGGAGTTCGAGACCAGCCTGAGCAAGAGGGAGACCCCGTCTCTACCAAAAATAGAAAAGAAATTAATTGGACAGCTAAAAATATATATAGAAAAAAAATTAGCCGGGCATGGTGGCTCATGCTTGTAGTCCCAGCTACTTGGGAGGCTGAGGCAGTAGGATTGCTGGAGCCCAGGAGTTTGAGGTTGCTGTGAGCTAGGCTGATGCCATGGCACTCGCCCCAGGCAAGAGAGTGAGACTCTGTCTCAAAAAAAAAAAAAAAAAAAAAAATTCTTCTTTATTTGTACTTTGAGTCTATAAGCTTTGAATAATTAATAACCTAGTTTGTCTTTCTTCAATTTTCTGTATTTATGACAGACAAAGAAGTGATCTTTGTAAAGTAAAGAAGTAAAATAGAAATAGAAATCAATTTTTAAGTCCAAAGAAATAGTTATCATTTTCTCCTATATCTGTCTTATTCGGAATAATACATTTTGATTGTTGGAGTCCGTGAAGATCTGTGAGAGCTTTCTGAATCACTAAATTACACATTTTTGACTGCTTATAGAGTCATGGTTCTTTGTAAATGAGTGGTTCCCATCCATAAGATTATAATTCACTTCACCGTATTTGCCCAGATTCCTCGTTTCAGGATGTTTTTCTCTGCAAGCACTTGCAGCACCATTTGCAGCTTAGCTTATTAAAACTTTTAATTACCCTATCTCAGTGCAAGTCTCAGTAGAGTGTTGTTTCTTTTTGTTT
The DNA here is from genome assembly GCA_963575035.1 of Avahi laniger. Classification (NCBI taxonomy): domain Eukaryota; kingdom Metazoa; phylum Chordata; class Mammalia; order Primates; family Indriidae; genus Avahi; species Avahi laniger. The sequence continues at coordinate 24,387 of CAUYSK010024182.1, forward strand.
TGATCTCTGTTGCTGGGGATAGAGTGCAGTGGTGTCATCATAGCTCACTGTAATCCCAAATTCCTCAATCCAGCAATCCTCCTGCCACAGCCTCCCAAGTAGCTGAGACTATAGGTGCACACCACCATAGTCCGCTAATTTTTCTATTTTTTTGTGGAGACAGGGTCTCGCTCTTGCTTTTTGTTTTATAACCCTTTAGACATGCTTTACTGTAAATTAAGGTGGGTATAACACAATGAAAATGCTGTCCTTTAATATATGGACATTTGACACTATTATTTTGTTTAATATTTTGCCAATGTTTATCTAATGCTTAGAATGTTTCAGGCACTGTTCTAAATGCTTGAGATATATTGATGAAAAAACAAAGATCCCCATCCTTATGAAGCTCATAGTTTATAAGGGGAAGACAGAAATAAAACAATAGATACAATATGTAAAATTATAAATTATATAGTATTTTAGAAGGTAGGAAATAGATTAAAAAGATAAAAAGAGCAGGGTGGGTGGGATTGGGAATACTGGGTAGGGGGGGTGCAGTGTGTTGGGATGCATTTTTAAATAGGAGGGATATTTGAGCAGATGAAGGAGTTGCCATTTGGGAAATAAAGGAAGATCCACACAGGGAACAGTCAGGGTAAAGTTCCCAAGGCAGGAGCCTCCTTGGCATCTTAGTGATTTTACAAGAAGCTCAAGTAAAATACACAAGGGGCAAGAGGTGTAAGAGGTGAGGAAGATCAGGTCATGTGGAACGTAGTAGATTCTTTTAAAGACTCCAGTTTTTACACTAGTCCTCGCAAGAGAAGAGGAATGCCATAGTCTGACTTGTATTATACAAGGATTTGATTGGCTGGTATGTTGAGAACTGACTGAAATCAGGGGCCACAGGGAAAGGCAAGCACAGAAGTGGTGAGGCCATTGCAGCAATCTGGGTATCAGATGATGATGGCTCAGACCAAGGTGGTAGCAATGGAGGTGGTGAGAAGTGATCAAATTCCAGATATATTATCAAAGCAGTGTCAGTGGGACTTTCAAATGGATTCGGGTCAATGTTTTCTAAAAGCTTTTTGCTTAGAGAGTCAGAAGAATGCTTGAGAGAAATTTGAATTGGTACTCCATTTAATGTTTTGGAAAGTGATTTTTTTGTCATGTCAGTATAGTCTTTAGCAAAAACTTGTGCTAAAATAATTTCAAAAGCAGTTATATGATGTTTTGTGTGACCTACTAGATAGTAATTTTTAAGGAAAGGACAAATACCTAGTATGCTTATCTATAAAATGACATCCAAATATTCACCTTCCTGTGAATATTTTAAAATGCCTAAAGTATTTCAAAACTTGCATAGCCAACAACAGCAAATTGATTTTATTTAGAATCAAAGCTATGAATGTTTAAAAAATGAAAAATAAAGCTAAGAATATTTTGTAAAATGCTGCTGATTCCAGATACTGGAATTGAACCCAAAATGACCAATGGGAGTGCTGAGAATACTAGATTCACCTCCAAACTTCTGTCTTGATCATTTAGTTTACTACTTCGACTTCTTTTTTACATTTTCACATGAAGAGGTTATTTCTTTTATCAAATTGTTTTTTTCGAAGAAGGAAATGCCAAAAATGCCACCAGGACAGCTCAAATCCACATCCAAGTTCCTATTTCAGTTATTCTAGCATTTGAACTTTATGTGACAGCTTTTCTTTGCCACAGTTTTCATTTGGTACAAGAATAGGAAAAACTATTTTCCATTCTTAGAATCCTTTAGAATTTTTTAAAAATAGAATTTTAAAGAGGTAAAGTTGTTTATTCTTGTTGGCCTTTTCTCCTCTCTTTTTTCAGTGCTCCTTCCATCCCCACCTTTGTGTGTATTGGAAAACAGTTTAGTTTAACAATTTAGTTTCCCATTGAAACCATTTGGATGTGTTTCCAATGATATACTTGGATTTTATTTTTCCAGTCTGTCACTGGTCTTATTAACAATAAAATCTTAAGACTTCAATATGTATTACTTTGAGGTTTTAGTATTGTAGTGATTAGAAGAACAGAAACAAAAAATAGGGAGTGGGAAACTAACAAGTAGGCACAAGTTCAAGGAATCCATTACTAGCTGGCTGAGATCTTTAAAAAGTTGGCTATAGAGGAAAATGGAGTGATTGATTATTGTGGTAACTGCTTGCCATTACTGTTTGCCTAGTCAAATTACTTAGGACATGGGGTAGTTAATTATCCTACATGCTATTTGAAATCTTTGAAAATAAGCCTTTTATAGTTAGCTAGCAATATCCTTTTATTCACGTTGTTATGTTAAAACCTGCTGTGTAGGGCTTAAAAAATTTCTTTTGGGACATACCACAGTATTTTACCTAGCACAGTGAAAATGATTCTGAGGGTATGTATATATTTCTGTTGTATCAAGGCTTAGATATATGCAAGCATACATGTTTGGATATCTCTAGATGTACCCACTAATTTTGGGCAGATCCAGGTATTCTGTTAGGCAAGAATACCAAATCTGAAGACATTCACCTAATCTTAAACTCTCTTAACATGATTAAATAGATTTTGTGACATAAGCTGAGAACCATGTTAATCCAAGATAAATCTTAATATTTTCCACAGGGAAGTCAACTATTTTTACTTCTTATTGAGTTTTGCCTATTTTATTTGTTAGTTATTACAAATGATAACATTTCCAATTGTCAAATTTCTCATTTGTTGAAAAATTTAAAAGAATTTTGGAGCATATGGCCATCTTATTATTTTGAGGTAAATCTAGAATTATGTCTTTATGCAAACCTTTTTTTTGATTTCCTTACCATATCACTTATATTAACTTTATTGAATAAATAGGAGGTGACACTGTGAATTTTTAAAGTAATAATTTTTCTGTTGTTAGCTTTTTAGTTGGAGAAGGAGCCTACAGATGGGCAGTAGATCATGGAATACCCTCTTGTCCTCCTAACATCATGACCACAAGTGAGTAAAAACTTTTCAAAAATTAAGCTATATGAGTACATATACCTAAATGTGTAACATTTCTTCTATGACTCATGTAGTACAGATATTTAAGGAAGAAAACTTATATGTTGAAATAGTTAAAACATACATAGAAAATTATTTGATTTTAAGTGACCTTTATATTCCTAAGGTCTTTTTGTTGTTTTCTCATGCTGTTATAGAAGTATTGCTAAAAGATTCCCTTTAGATTACTTAAAATAATTACTACTAATAAAATCATAATATCTCCCTCCAAAGAGAGAGAGCGAGAAAGAGAGAAGGAAATACAGGCCAACACGTAACTGTTCTTGAGCTGAGGGGAGGAAACTTTACAGGTACAAGTGCGAAGGAAGGAAAAAAAAGGTATGACTTCATAGGAGTTAAGACTGAAAAACACGTGTCACAATATGACAAGGGGATATATATCTTTAATTTATGAAGAAGTTTACTTTAATTCAACTTAATTAAAAACACAAATACGAATAATAGCCCAATAGAAAAATGGCGAAAAGTCTTAAGTAAATAATATAACATAATAGGGAAATTAAAATTAAAATGAGTACATGTTAAATTTGTTCCCTATTAATTTTTGAGAGAGTTAAAAAATATTACTCCTGGTAAGTGTTTGGTGAAATGAACATAATACATTGTAGGTGAAAATGTAAATTGGCAGAGATTTTGGAGGATAGCTAAGTAATATAGATAAAAAGCTTTAACCTTTTTCTGCTTCTAGGATCTGATGATTGAAGATATAGACAAAGATTTATGTAGAAGGGTGCTCAGTGCCATATACAATAAATCCACAGTCAATATCATTTTGAATGGGGAAAAATTGAAACCATTCCCACTTAGATCTAGAACCAGACAAGGATGCCCACTATCCCCACTTCTATTCAACATAGTACTGGAAGTCCTTGCTGGAGCAATAAGACAAGAGAGGGGAATTAAGGGCATCCAAATGGGGCCAGAAGAGATCAAACTCTCACTCTTTGATGATGATATGATAGTATGTCTAGAAAACCCCAAGGATTCAACTAAGAGACTCTTGGAATTGATAAATGAATTCAGTAAAGTCTCAGGATACAAAATTAATACACACAAATCAGAGGCATTTTTATACGCCAATAATAGTCAAGTCGAAACTCAAATCAAAAACACAGTACCTTTTACAATGGCCTCAAAGAAAATCAAATATCTAGGTATATATTTAACGACAGAGGTGAGAGACATATACAGGGAGAACTACGAAACACTAAGAAAAGAAATTGTAGAAGATGTAAACAGATGGAAAAAAATCTACCTTGCTCATGGATTGGTAGAATCAACATTTGTTAAAATGTCCATGCTACCTAAAGTGATCTACAGAATTAATGCAATCTGCATCAAAATACCGGCATCATTCTTTACAGATTTAGAAAAAATAATTCTATGCTTTGTATGGAACCAGAGAAGACCTCATATAGCCAAAGCAATCTTAAGCAAAAAGAACGAACTGTAAGGTATCAATCTATCAGACTTCAAGCTGTACTACAAGTACTTTAGTTACTGTAGTAACTAAAACAGCATGGTACTAACACAAGAATAGAGACATAGACCTTTGGAACAGGATGGAGAATCCAGAGGTGAAACCATCTGCATATTGTCATCTAATCTTTGACAAAGCGGACAAAAATATACTGAGGGAAAGACTCCCTTTTCAATAAATGGTGCTGGGAAAACTGGATCTCCACCTGTCACCTCTTACAAAAATCAATTCTAGATGGATAACAGACTTAAACCTAAGGCATGAAACCTTAAGAATCCTAGAAGAAAATGGAGGGAAGATTCTTTCAGACATTGGCTTAGGCAAAGAATTTATGAAGAAGACACCCAAAGCATTCACAGCAGCTACAAAAATAAATAAATGGGACTTCATCAAATTAAAAAACTTTTGTACAGCCAAGGAAACTATCATTAGAGTGAAAAGACAGCCTACAGAATGGGAGAAAATATTTGCTATCTACACATCCGATAAAGGGCTGATAACAAGACTCTATCTAGAACTCAAAAAAATCAACAAGAAAAAAATCAAGCAACCCCATCAGTAAGTGAGCGAAGGACATGAACAGAAACTTCTCAAAAGAAGACAGAACAATGACCAGCAAACATATAAAAAAATGCTCAACATCTCTAATCATTAAGGAAATGTAAATCAAAACCACAATGAGATATCACCTAACTCTAGTAAGATTGGCCTGTATCAGAAAATCCCAAAGCAACAAATGCTGGCAGGATGTGGAGAGATAGGAACACTCTTACACTGCTGCAAATTAGTGTAACCTCTGTGGAAAAGAATTTGGAGATACCTTAAAGACCTGTAAGTAGAACTACTATTTCATCCAGCAATATCACTATTAGGCATCTACCCAAAGGAACAAAAGTCATTCTATAATAAAGACATCTGCACTCAAATGTTCATGGCAGCACAATTCACAATTGCAAAGATGTGGAAACAACCCAAGTGCCCGTCAGTCCATGAGTGGATTAATAAAATATGGTATATTTATATAGTGGAATACTACTCAGTTATAAGAAATGATGGTGATCTAGCACCTCTTCTATTCTCCTGAATAGAGCTTGAGCCCATCCTCCAAAGTGAGGTATCACAAGAATGGAAGAATAGGCACCACATGTACTTGCCATCACATTGGTACTGAATGATCAACGCTAAGATGCTTGCTCACACAGTAGTGATATTCTTTAGGGGTAGGGGATTGGGGTGGGTAAACTCACAAGTAATGGACGTGGTGAGTGTTGTAGTGGGGGAAAGGGCACATCTCAACTCATGGTTGGGATGTGGCAAAGTCATAGCATGTAACCCAAATGTACCCCCATAATTTCCTGAAATAAAAATAAATAAATAAAAAAAAACCTTTCTGTAAAAAAATAAATAAATAAATAAATACATTTCAAAAAAAAGTTTCCTTTTTCTTTCCCATGAAAAAAAAAGAATATAAAAAATTTTGAAAAGTCTTATGCCCAACACAGAGGAATGTGAGTAAATAAACGATCATATTTTCTTATAATGAAACCTTATGAAGTAACTAGAAATTGTTGTGAAGACTCACGTCTGATAACGATTAAATGTAATGACTGAAAAAAAGTGAAAAATGAAGTTATAAGTGTGTGTATATGTGTGTGTATTATATGTCTGTTTTTAAAAAAAATTGTAGCTACATATTTGCATAAAATGAGAAGGAAATATTAAAAACATACTAATTAAGTTTAATGGTTTTTTGCCAGTGTAATTTGTGAATATAATTTAAATAATCAAATGAAAAAAATGAAGAATCGTTAACTGAAGAAACCAAGTTGTATAAAAAGGACATGATTATATTTCCTATAGAGTATATAAAGCTCAGCTCTTAATAATATTATATTCTAAATGAATATTCATGTAGCTGAAAGTTGTAATATAGGGAGGCTGGAGGGAAGAGAAATGTATGTGTGGCAGTGAAGCAGGAGTATGAGAGTTCTAAATTCTCTTAGTCCCCATCACTAATTCTGCCTTACGGTCTTCCCAGTGAAACTTGTTTTAGAGTTATTATCAGGCAAACAAATCAGGTCATCTGCCAGTTCCATTTTCTGTTGGAGACATGCCACCTGGCACTTTCCAATTTAGTCTTACTAGGTCTGCTGTGTAGCTGTCATCCTGGACTTCACTTCACTTTACCTTGAGATTCTCTTTGCCTCTCTCCAGTATCAGATTCTTTGTTTCCTGGATATCATGTGTTTTTCTTTTTTGTTTTACTCCCTATTTGGTACGTGTGAGACTGGAAATCATTTTCCCTTGGGTCTTTGAAGAAATTATTCTCTTATCATCTGGTTTCCAGTCTTGCTATTATGCAAGACTCCCAGTTCTTGTGGTGTATTTTTTTCTTTTGGAAGGAAGCTCTTAATTCCCATGTTTGGATTATCTTTAAATGAAGCGTCTTGGTGCAGGTTTTTCTTTTCCCTCTATGCTGAGTACTTATTTTGTGCTTTCACAGTCTGGAAGTTCAAGTGCTTCAGTTTTGGGGAAATTAAAAAAAATTTGCAGAGTAATTTGTTCTCCCACATTTTCTCTGTTTTATTTTTCTAATTTCTATTACTTAGATGCTGGACATTGTGCTCCAATCTCCTGTATCTTTTTCAAAAAATTGTGTTTTCTTCTTTTTAAAAATCTCTATCTTTTGTCTTTCTAGGGAATTTCTTTAATTTTACCTTCTAAACCTTCTACTTGTGATGAATTTATACTTTTGGTTTTGGTTTTCATATTTTTAATTTCAAGAGATCCATCTCTGATTAATGCCTTTTTAAAACAATAGTGTCCTGTTCTTCTTTCAAGAATGTAGTATTTTTGCTTGTCTTTCTTAGCATATTATGGTTTGTGATTTGTTCTGCTGTTTCTGCTTGTTGTGTCCGACTTTTGTTTGCTTGTTTGTTTTGGACCCTGATACATCTTGACAAATTTTCTCAACCATCTAGTGACCTTCTGCTATTTTCATATTCATGAATGAGGCACTTAAAAGCCAAAAGCCACTTTCTTTTTTTTTTATTTCAATAGATTCAGGGGGTACCAAGTATTTTTTGTTATAGGAAATGAAGTCATTTTAAAGGCCATTTTCAACGTTTGTGTGTGAGGGCAGATCTTGATCTCAAGGTGGGTTGCATGATCAGGCTTTTTTTTTTGAGACAGGGTCTTGCTCTGTCATCTGAGCTATAGTGCAGTCGCATCATCATAGCTCACTGCAACTTCAAATTCCTGGGCTCAAGTGATCCTCCTGCCTCAGCCTTCTAAGTAGGTGGGACTACTGGCACGTGCCACCATGCCTGGCTGAATTTTCTATTTTTTGTAGAGATGGGGGCTGGGGAGGGAGTGGGAGGGGGTTTTGCTCTTGCTCAGGCTGGTATTGAACTCCTGGCCTCAAGTGATCCTCCTGCTTCGGTCTCCCAAAATGCTAGGATTACAGGCATGAGCCACCTTGCCTGGCCTGATCAGGCATTTTTGTTGGGGGATCTGCCAGGGGTTGCTCCAACAAAACCTAGTCTGTGTGTTTTTCTTTTGGATCTTCCAGAGAGAAATTTTCCCAGTTGTGTCAGGGCAATGGCCAATATTCTTGTTACAGAACAAGGAATGGGGCTGGAAGTCTTGGCTTTTCTATTTCAGATTTTTGTATAGATCTCTGTTTTCAGTAGAGAGCATGGTACTTGCCCCCAGCTGTGCCTGACGTCCACTAATTTGGGCCCTATCTAGTTCAGTCTCTCCAAAGAGTAAATCTCATATTTTCTACAAGCATGATGAGGGGATTTGTGTATTTAGATATTTCTTATTGACACTTTCTTCCAAGTTCTCTTGGTTTAAGTCCCAACCTGGCTTTCAGACATACCAGATGCCTTTTATTCCGAGCTCTACTGATGTTTCTTTGGCAGGAATTAGTTTACTTTCGCAAAGACTAGTTTGCTTTGTGATGTCTTGTCTACTGGACTTTAGGGTTTATCATTCTCTGCTTAGTTAGGTACTATTTGTCTACTTGCTTTCTGTTTTCAGGAATCGTATTGATATTACCCTTATCATTGTCATCCCACTTTGCATTCCTTGTATTTAAATCTTTTTTCCCCCTTAGATTTCTTTTTGGTAGAGTTTCAATAGAGTGTGGAAGTAAACTTATATGTTTAGTTTGCCAGTTTCACTTCAGATCATTTACATTAAAGGGTGTTATAAAATGGCTATTACTAGATTTTGCAGGATGACAAAAATATTTTTGACTATACACTAGTATTTTGTGTTCAGAATCAGAAAAACATCATATACCATAGGTTTCTTATGACTTATATAATCAACTAGCAGGAAATATTCTCTGAATAAATAAGGCATTTGAAAGTACGGTGATGTATGAATCTAATTTTTATAAAAAGAATGGTATTGACCTATGGTGAATTTAAAAGGAGAAATGACAACTACTGTATAGATTTAAAAAACTCAGATACTATCCTTTATTAGGCTACGTGTTTAATCTTCAATAAAAATTAGTTTGTGTATTAGTGTTTGTAAGTGATATGTTTTATTCTAGATTACCCTTTTGGGAGACATAATTTGTAGGTTTTTAACCCCTTTGATATATATGAATTTCTATCTGGCATCATTCTTTTCAACTTGGAACTTCCTTTAGCATTTCTGGTATCATGGATATGTTGGTGAAAAATTCTCTCAGCTTTTATTATCTAAAAAACTTTTATTTTGCCTTTGCTTTTATAATATATTTTTTCTTGGATATAGACATCTAGGTTGGTAACTTTTTCTTTTAACACATTTTTTCCTACATTTTTTTATTGTGGTAAAATATACATAGCATAAAATTTACCATTTTATCCATTTTTAAATGTACAATTCGGTGGTGCTAAGTCCATTTCCACTTTTTCATCATCCCAACTAGAAGCTCTTTAATTATTTAAACAGTACCTACCTACTCTCCTTTTGCTAATCTCTGATAATCTCTATTCTGCTTTCTGTTATGTATCTATGAATTTCCCTATTCTAGATACCTCATATAAATGGACTCATATAATATTTGTCCTTTTATGTCTGGCTTATTTTACATAACATAATGTCTTCAAGGTTCATCCAGGACATTGTAGCATGTATCAGAATTTTCTTTTTATGGCTAAATAATATTCCATTGTATTCCTTTAGTACTTTTAAAGATGTTGTCATATTATCTTTGGATTCCATTGTTTCTGATGGGAAGCCAGCCATTGTTCTTATCATTGCTTTTCTGTATGTAATGTATTTTTTTCTTCTCTGACTGCTTTTAAGAACAGCTCTTTATTGTTGATTTTCAGTAGTTTAACCATGATATGCCTAGGTATGTTTTTCTTTGTGCGTAGTTTTTTTGCTGTGCTTGTTTAATCTGTGGACTACTGTTTTTCATTAAACTTGGAAAAATTGCTTCAGATATTTTCTTTGCCCCATATTGTCCCTCATCTGTTTTGGGAACTCCAACTACACCTATATTAAAACATTTGCTATCATCACATGGTAGTGATATTTGATACTATCACATGTTAGTGAGGCTGTCATTTTTTCAACCTTTGTTCTCTGTTTTCTGTATTAGTCAAGGTTCTCCAGAGAAACAGAACCAATAGAAAATATTTATACATACATACACATATATGTGTGTGTATATTTTATATATGTCCATATATTAATATATATATGGATTTGGTTCTTGAAATTATGGAGGCTGACAAGTCCCAAGATCTACAGGATCAGTCAGCAAGCTGGAGAGCTGTTGATATAGTTCTAGTCTGAAGGCTAGAGTCTGGTAGGCTCAAGACCAAGGAAGAGCTGATGTTTCAGTTTGAAACAGAAGGCAGCAAAAAAGAGATGTTATAACTTGAAATCAGTCAGACAGGAGAAATTCTTTCTTACTCTGGGGAAGGGATCAGCGGTTTTGTTCTATTTAGGCCTTCAACTGATTGAATGAACCTCACCTGCATTAGGGAAGGCAATCTGTTGTACTTAATCTACTGATTTAAATGATAATCTCATTCAAGAAACACCCTCTTAGTAACACCCAGAATAATGTTTGACCAAATATCTGGGTACTTTGTGGCCCAATCAAGTTGGCATATAAAATTAACCTTCACTCTTTTGTTTGTATGATTTCTGTTGAATTGTCTTTAAGTTCACTAATCTTTTCTTCTGTAGTGTTCCATGTGATATTAATCTTATATAACCATGTATATAAATGATTTTTTAAAAATAGTGTTTTCAGTTCCAAAATTTCCAGTTTTTAACAATTTCCATATTTCTCTTAAAGGTCCCTATGTCTTCACCCCTTAAACCCATTGTTAAAACATTTATCATTGCTATTTTAAAATCCTTGGTTGTTAATTCTAAAATTTAGGTCACTTGTGGGTCAATTTCTCTTGGCTCTGGATCATATTTTCCTGTTTTTATGCGTGTCTAATTTTTTTAAATTGCAAACTAGGCATTGTAGATGATTTGTTTTAGAGACTATGGATTTGTTATCTTTTGAAGAATATTGAGTTTTGGTCTAACATGTAATTAAGTTATTTGCAGATTATCTTGATTTTTATCTCAGCTTGGTTTTAGGCTTTGTTAAAGTGAATCTATTTCAGTTTTGCTTTTAATCCTAGAGTACTGGCTTGTGGTCTTTACTCCTAAGATGGGGTCTTTCTGGGGTTTCAGTGGAAGCCTCAAACTTTAAACTTTGTACTACAGTGGACATTTGTCAAAATGTCAGCTTTACCTCTGCTGTTTTCCTTACTAGGCTTTATGGAATCTTGTATCCTGCATGAACTTTTAGGGGAACTTTTACATAAGTTTTGTGACTTCCTTCTTTCAAGGATTCCTCCCTCAATTTCCAGCTGCTTTAGTAGCTCCAAATTCCTTCATCTCAACCCAATAAGACTATAGTTTTGCTTCACTTCTATTTCCTGTGCATTTTACAGAGTGGGGAGTGCCTTCTGGGGAAAGCTATATGAATGTGGACCTCACCCATTGTGTTTCTTTTCTTTCAGTGGTTGAATTCTTTCTTAATTCTGCCAACTTTTGGTCACTGTCCTTCACATAGTTTTTATTTTCTTTTAAGAAGTTTACCCAAAGTTTGTTATTGGCGTATGGGTTAGTTCCGATATAAGCTACTGTGTCATTACCAGGAGCTGGAACCTGTGTTTTGTAAATGCATACTGTTCTGAAATGTAGTATAAATAATAATAAAATACAGTCATGCATTGCTTAATGATGGAAATACATTCTGAGAAATGCATCGTTAGACAATTTCGTCATTGTGCAAATGTCATAGAGTGCTCAGTATGCATGTAGGTTATATGGTATAGCCCATTGCTTGTGGGCTACAAATCTGTACAGAATGTTACTGTGCTGAATACTGTTGGCAATTATAACACAATGTTAAGTATTTGTGTCTCTAAACAGAAAAGGCACAGTAAAAATATGGTATTATAATCTTATGGGACCACCTTTGTTTATGCAGTCTGTCGTTGACTGAAACATCATTATGAGGCATATGACTGTAATAATAATAATATAAATAATATAAATTGATACATATAATAAAAAATTTTATTTGATAAAAGAGAGTTGGTTATTTAACATTATATTTATTACTTTTTAATTGTGTAGTACAGGAATATGTTATCTTTCTAAAAATTGGAATGTTCCATATAAACCTAATGTTGCCCTTTTACTTCCATTCCCAGTCCCAGTCTTTCCTGCCCACTCTGGTAACCACAGTTTTTGATTCTTCTTCTTGTATCAACACATATGGTAGAATATATAGTATTTTTTTGGGGGTGGTAGTGAGTTTTAAATAATGTCATTCTAAAGTATCTCTAGTAAGTTTTTACATAAGTAGTATCATAATGCAGTGTTTTTAATATTTTTTGTTAGCAAAATATATTTTGAAATCTGTGTTGATACATATAGCTCAATTATTTTTTCTAAGCTGCTGAATAGCATTTTTTCAATATTTATTTCTCTACTGATAGACATTCAGGTTGTTGCTAGGTTTTGCCATTACCATTGATAATTCCACAAATATTTGTGTACATATCGCTTTATGCATATGTGTTTTCTTAGGGTAGATAGTTAGAAATATAATTGCTGAGTCATAGAGAATGTGCATTTACCATTGTGCTGCTGCCTATTGCCAGATTCCCCTCCTAAGAGATTTATTATCTGTATACTTTTGATAGGACTGGCTTTCCAAAGTCACTGCCATTAATGACCACGTAGTAGCTCAGAGCATAGGCTTTAGAGGCATACACCTTTGCATGACTGTGGGCAGGTTACCTCCAAGAAACATTTTCTCATGGAAATGGTGTGATTACTTGAGATAACGTTTAAAAAATTCTTACCCCAATTTCTGGTATATAGAAACACTCAGATGTTAACTATTAATGTCATTCTCACTGTAATTAATATGGTAGATCTGAAAATGATCCTGGAGATGATTTCATCAGGATTTAATAGGTCTAGCTCATTAGCACTGATCAATAAGGTGATTTTAGTGGTTGATCCTATCTGGATTTAGGTCACTATTAGAGCGGTGGTTCTCAGCTTTGGCAGTACATTAGAATCACTGGGGGGCTTTGAAAAATTCCTTGGCCCTAGCCATACCCTAAATCAATTAAATCGGAAACTCCAGATAGGACCAGGCACCTGCCATTTTAAAAAATTTGTTGATAATTTCAATACGCATCCAATTTTGAGACTATCTGTGATGAGCTTGTATATAGTTTTGAGTTCTTCCAGAAGGTTCATTGAAATTGAAACGAAAGTAATTTTGTTATTCCTTGGTAAAGGACAACCATAAACAGTTTACGCTACGAAGTTGCTATCATCTATTTCTTAATTTTCAGCTATTTTATCCTTTGATTGGACCTGAGATACTTCTTCAAATTAAGTAAAGAATAGATGAGGAACATTATTTTATCCTATCAATTTATGGCCATGATTCTGCCACAAGTTATCCTATTGTCTTCCTTTTCTGTTGGCTAGATTCTATTCTTATATTTTTTCTGCCTCTGAGTAGGATACTTTGAAAGGCAACAAGATTGTTAGAAAATATATTTGTTCTAATTGTAGAGTTTTCTTATACTCTGTAGGTGGTATATCAGCTCTTGTTATCACATTGTCATATGTCCAGCTATGCTGTTTTAAGTATTTTATTTTGAGAAAATTATAAATTTACATACAGCTGTAGTAAATAATAAATAGAGAAATCCCATGTACCCTTTGCCGAGTTTCCCCCAGTGATAACAACATTATAGTACAATATCACAACCAGGATATTTAATAATACAGTCAAGATACAGAACACTTCCATCCCTGCAAAGATCTCTCATGCTGCCCTTTTGTGACCACACCCACTTCTCTCACACTTTAACCCCTGGTAGCGCTAATATATTCTCCATTTATATAATTTTGTCATTTCAAGAATGTTGTATAAATGGTATCATACAGTCTGTAAACTTTTGAGATAAATTCTTTATTTTACTCAGTATAATTCTCTGGAGATTCATCCAGGTTGTATTTATCAATATCTTATTTCTTTTTATTCCTGTGTTCCATAGTATTATTGTACCACTGTTTGTTTAGCCATATACCCACTGAAAGACATCTAGATTATTCCCAGTTTTTGGCTATTATCAGTGAAGCTGCTATAAACATTCCTGTACACTTTTTGTAGTTTTTTAAAAAAATTATGGTAAAATACACGTAACATAAAATTTGCCATCTTAAACATTTCTAATGGTATGGTTTAGTGGCTTTAAGTATATTCGCGTTATTGTAGAACCATCACTACCATCATTTACAGAACCCTTTTCATCTTGTAAAACTGAAACTTTGCTCATTTAAATAGTAATTCCACATGTCTCCTTCAACTAACCCCTGGGCTAGTCCATTTCTGTCTCTATAAATTCTGCTTCCTGTCCCTATGAATTTGACTACTCTAGGCACTTCATATAAATGGAATTGTATAGTACTTGTCCTTTTGTAACTGGCTGTGTCACATAGTATGATGTCTTCAAGTTGAGATCATCTATCTCATGCTCATCTGTGTTGTAGCATGTGTCAGAATTTCTGTTTAAGGCTGAATAATATTCCATTGTATGTATATACCACACTTTGTTTATCTAGTTATCCATTAATTAAGTACCTTGATTGCTTCCACCTTTTGGCTATTGTGCATAATGCTGCTGTGAACATGGGTGTACAAATATCTGGTTGAGTCCCTGCTTTCAATTTTTGTCAGTACCCAGAAGTGAAATTGCTTGATCATATTGTAATCCTATTTTTAATGTTTTGAGGAACCACCATACTGTTTTCCATAGTGGTTGCACCGTTTTACATTCCCACCAGCAGTGCACCAGGGTTCTAATTTTTCTATATCCTCATAAATGATTATTTTTTTCTTTTCTTTTTTTTTTTATAGTAGCCACCCTAGTGGGTGTGAGATGGTATCTTATTTTCATAATGATTGTGAGCATCTTTTTAATGTGCTTATTTGCCATTTTTATATCTTTCTTAGAGAAATGTCTATTCAAGTCCTTTGCTTATTTTTTAGTCAGGTTTTATGTTTTTTGTCATCGAGTTATAGGAGTTCTTCATATGTTCTGGATATTAACACTTACCAGAGTTTATTTTGTTCTGTGGGTTGCCTTTTTACTCTATTAATTGTGTCCTTTGATGTACAGAAGTTTTCAGTTTTGATGTAGTATGATTTACCTATTTTTTCTCTTATTGTCTGTGTTTTGGTACAACATCCAACCTTTTTCCCTATGTTTTCTTCTAAGAGTTTTATAATTTGAACTCTTACATTTAAGTCTTTGATCCATTTTGAGTTAATTTTTGTGTATAGCATAAGGTAAAGGTCTAACTACATTCTTTTCTGTGTGGCTATCTAGTTTTCAAAACACAATTTATTGAAAAGACTGTCTTTTCTCTATTTGAATGGTATGGTAGGTACCCTGTTGAAAACCATTTGATCATATAGGTGAGGGTTTCCGTCTGAACTCTCTAATCTATTCTATTTATCTGTATGACTGTCTTCATGCCAGTACCATACCGTTTTGATTCCTATAGCTTTGTAGTAAGTTTTGAAATCAGAAAATGTGAGACCTATAACCTTGGTTTTTTTTTTTTTTTTTATTTCCTTCCCCTTCCAAGATTATTTTGACTATTTAGGGCCTTTAAGATTTCATATGAATTTTAGGGTTGATTTTTGTATTTCTTTAAAAAAACACTATTGGGATTTTATTAGGGGTTACATTTAATCTGCAGATAGCTTTGAGTACTACTGACATCTTAACAATGTTAAATCTTTCAATCAATGAACATGGGATGTCTTTTCATTCACTGGTGTCGTCTTTAATTTCTTTCAGCAATATTTTGTACTTTTCCATATGTAAGTCTTTTGCCTCCTTGATTTTAGTTCATTGCTAAGCATTTTATTTGTTTTGATGGTATTGTAAATGGGATTGCTTACATAATTTCCTTTTTGGATTGTTTATTGTTAGTTTATAAAAAAGCAACTGATTGTTGAGTATTGATTTTGTATCCTACAACTTTGCTGAATTTGTGTGTGTATGTGGAATTTTTAGAATTTTCCAAGTATTAGATCGAGTCATCTATGAACAGAGATACTTTCACTTCTTCCTTTCTAATTCGAATGCCTTTTATTTCTTTCTCTTGCATAATTGCTCTGGCTAAGACTTCCAGTACTATGTTGACTAGAAGTGACGAGAGCGTGTATCCTCGTCATGTTCTGATATTAGAGGAAAAGTTTCAATCTTTTACCATTAAGTATGATGTTAGCTGTGGGCTTTTCACATATGGGCTTTTTACATATGGGCTTTTTATGTTGAAATATTAATAGTTGCTTTCTATTCTGGTTTTGTTCAATGTTTTTATCATGAAAGGGTTTTGAATTTTGTAAAATGATTTTTCTGCATTAATTGATGATCATCTGTTTTTTCTTCCTGATTCTGTTAATGATAGTGTATTACATTGATTGATTTTCATATGTTGAACCATCCTTGCTTTCCAGAAATACATCCCATTTAGTCATAGTGTATGCTCCTTTTAACATGCTGCTCAATTCAGTTTGCTAGTATTTTGTTGAGGAATTTTACATCAGTCTTCATAAAGGATATTGGTTGATAGCTTTCTATTCTTATGGTGTCTGTGTGGTTTTGGTATCAGGGTGATACTGGCCTCATAGAATGACTTAGGAAGTATTTCCTCCTCTTTAATTTTTGGTATTAGTTCTTTAAATGTTTGGTAGAATTCTTCAGTGAATCTATAAAGCCCAGGGATTTTTTTTTCAGGAGATTTTTTATTACTGATTCAGTCTCCTTGCCAGAAAATCAATTTAGATTTTCTGTTTCTTCATGATGCTGTCTTCATAGGTTTTGTGTTTTTAAGATGTTGTTAATTTTATTCAGGTTATCCAATTTCTTGGTGTACAGAAATTTGATACTCTCTTATAATATGTATTTTTTTTATTTCTGAAGAATCAATGTTAATGTTCCCACTCTAATTTCTGATTATAGTAATTTGTCTTCTTTTTTTCTTAGTCAAGCTAACTAAAGGTTTTATATTTTGTTAATCTTTTTGAAGAACTAATTTTTGGTTTCATTGATTTTTCTCTATTGTTTTTATATTTCCTATTTACCTCATTTTGATCTTTATTTCCTTTGTTATGCTAGCTTTGGGTTTAGTTTGTTCTTCTTTTTCTAAATCCTTAAGTTGTAAAGTTTGGCTGTTGATTTGAGATCCTTTTTCTCCTTTTTTAAATTTTTTTTTTGTAGAGATGGGGTCTCGCTGTGTTGCCCAGGCTGGTCTTGAACTCCTGGCCTCAAGCGATCCTCCTGCCATGGCCTCCCAAAGTGCTGGGATTACAGGCTTGAGCCACTGCACCCAGCCTCTTCTTTTTTAATGTAAGTCTTTATAGCTATAAAATTTCCCCTTCCCTTGCTTTTGCTGTGCTTCATAAGTTTTGATATGTTGTATATTCGTTCTTACTCATGTCTAAATATTTTCTAATTTCCTTTGTTATTTCTTTCTGTGTTTTATTTAATTTTCACAAATTTGTCAATTTTCCAGTTTTCCTTCTGTTATTGATTTCCAACTCTATCCTATTGTGGTTGGAGAAAGCACTTTGTATGATATCTGTCTTTTAAAAACTGTTGAGATTTAATTTGTGCTCACACTGGGATATTTTCCACTACTTTGGAATGTGGGTTTGTTTGAGTAGAGTGTTCTGTATATGTTTATTCTATCTACTTGGCTTATTGTGTTGTTTAGGTCCTCTATTTCCTTACTTCTCTCTGGTGGTTTTAGTGAAGCATTGGAGTCTCCAAATATTATTGTAGAATTTTCTATTTTTCCCTTCAATTCTGTCAATTTTTGCTTCATATATTTTTGAATCTGTTATTAGGTATGTAAATGCTTATTAGTGTTAAATCTTGTATTAGATCTTTTATTACTATTAATATAAAAACATGTCATTTGTTTCTTGTAAACTTATTTGACTGACAGTATAATTGTCTGATAGTCCTATAGCTATCCCATTCTCTTTTGGCAACTATTAATATTTGCATGGAATATCTTTTCCCATCCTTTCTTCCAACCTGTTTATGTCTTTTGATATAAAATAAATCTCTTCTAGACACAATATGTTGGTTCATGCTTTTTAATCAATTTTGCCAATCTCTGTCTTTTGACCACAGAATTTATCGCATTTATATTTAAAGTAATTATTGATAACGGACAACTTTTGTTGTTTTGAAATTTATTTTCTATATGTTTTAGAACTTTTTGTTTCTTATTTTTTGTATTTCTGTGTTCTTTGGTATTTAGTATTTTTGGGAGGAGGAGGTAGTGAAATGTTTTCATTTTCTTTTGCATATATTGTCTTGCTATTTTTTTTGTGGTTAGCATGGGGATTACATTTAACATTCTAAAATTGTAACACTTTAATTTGAATTTATACCAGCTGAACTTCAGTAACATACAAAAATCTGTTCTTATATAGCTCTTTCTCCATTTCCTTTTAGTTATTGATGTTACAAAATTACATCTTTACCCATTGCCCAAAAACAGACTAATAATTTTTTAATGCTTTGGTCTCTAAAATCATGTAGAAAACAAAAAGTAGAGTTAGAAACCAAAATTACAATAACACTAGCTTTTACATTTGTCCATGAATTTACCTTTATCAGAGATCTTTATTTATACAACTTTGATTTCTGTTTAGTGTCTTTTCTTTTAACCTGAAGGATTTCCTTTAGCATTTCTTACATGGTAGGTTTAGTACAACTAAACTTAGTTTTTGCTTACCTGTAAGTATGTTAATTTGCCCATTGTTGAAGGGAAGTTTGGCCAGATCTAGGATTCTTGGTTGACAGTTTTTTTCTTTCAAAGCTTTGGTTATATCAACCCGTTGCCACTGGCCTCTTCAATTTCTGATGAGAAATCTACTTATAATCTTATTGGGGATCCTTAGTGTGTAATGATCTGCTTTCAAGATTCTCTTTTTGTCTTTGGCCTCTGACAGTTTGATTATAATGTACCTTGATATAGGTCTTTGAGGTTTCCAACTTGGAGTTTGTTAAACTTGTTGAATGTTTATATTTCATGTCTTTCATCAAATTTGCGAAGTTTTCAGCCATTATTTCTTCAAATTAGCTCTCTTCTCCTTCTTTCTTTATTTTCCTTCTGGGATTCTACAGTGTATATGTTTGCAAATCTATGCAAGGCCCCAATGAGACCAAAAACTTCTCAGAGACAGATTTTTTTCTCTTTCTAATTTTTTCGTCTTCCTCGTCCTCCTAATCCTCTCATACTCTGCAGTGATGTAAGGCACCATTGCCTGTATGTACTTGCTATTGAGGTAGAGGGAGGAATGGACTTAGTTCTGAATCAGCCTTACTATCAGGATATTAGCACTTTAAATTCTTAGCTTGTTGTGGGGAGCATCTGTTTTATAGTCTGTAGTTTAAAGTCTCTATAGTCTACTTCATAGTAGACTGTCCACCTTTAATGGACTCTGGGCTTTACTTATGTCTCTCCTTGATGCCATTAAACCAAACACATGTATGCTGGTGTTGACAAATGCTCCTAGTGCAACAATACCTTTAGTCCTCAGTTTACTCCCAGAATTTAGCTTAGTACTCCTTGTAAGATTATTATCCTTTTAATGTGGTATTTTTAATGTTTCATCCAACATTTTTAGTAATATTCAGTGGGAGAATTACTCTGAATAAGTTAGTCTGCCATTATCAGAATACTTCAGAAACTTCTTCAGTATTGTATTCCAGGTCAAAATTTCTCTTATCAGTTAAGTCTGATTGGCTGTTAAAAACTGTATATCAAGTTTAAAATTTTTGATTATTTTATTTATTAATTGATTGGAGCTCTATTTGTTTTTCAGGTCTATCTAGTCATTTTATCATCCTTTGCTCCTTAGTGTCATACTTTTTATAACTTTCTTTTATTGCTTTGAACATGTACATGTCTTATATTCTGTATCTGATTATTCTAGTATCTGAGGTCTTTTTGCAGGTCAGATTATGCTTTCTGATATTTGGCTGAATTCTATTCTTTTATATATTCTTGGTAATATTTTGTGAATTTTTTTTAAACTATGGGCACATATTAATTGAAACATGAAAATTCTGTGAGGTCTGGATAAGTTAAGGTGTGTGTGTTTTTCTAGGAGTATTTGCATGTAAGTTTGGAGGCCTTTAGAGGCACTGCCACAGTGTAATCACTTTTTTTTTTTTTTTTTTT
>CAUYSK010024186.1:0-22092 GCA_963575035.1 Avahi laniger
TGTACTTGTGCTGTTATATAAGTCAACCGTACTTCCGTTCTGGGTCTCTCGCCATCTTGTTGAAGCTGTTCGCCCCAATAAACCGCTGTCGGAAGAACTCCAAGTTGTTGCGTCGTTCTTGCTGGCAAGCACGGCGCGACACAACCCCAAAAAATCAACTTACATGTGTGCCTACTTAGATATGAATTAGACGTCTATTTTATTTTCTAGAATGGCCAGGAGAACACAGTCGTGAGCCACAATGCCTCGGGGCCTGTGATTGAGTCTGAAAGAACAGGTGTGATGCACTGCCCTTTCCACCACGTGCATATTTAGACAAGTATTGTTCTTTGCTCCTTGCCGCGGGCATCATTTGCAGAGCCAGCTTCAGCTCTGCCTCATGGACACATATGCTCCATAGTGGTGTTCAGTTAATGAGCTACTTCCCCACTGCTTTATGTTCAATTGGTAGTCTCTTTGCTGCTGTGTTTTCCTGCACTTTAATTTTTTTTCCAGTTAGTAAAACCAATTATTCTGAATATACTCAAGTGTTGGGAAATCTTTCTCCTGCGAACATATATGAGTTTTGAAAACAACCAAAAGTCATCAGAGTTGAATCTGATAAAGATTTGATAATTGTTTTAGTCAGAAACAAAGTATGATTACATGGTAGTGAAAAAAATTGATTCTGCAAATAATTCCAAAAGAATTTTCAGAACGTTTTCAGCAATTTATAGTATCATTGGAATAGAGCAGATTATGTGTATACTGAGGGAAGGAAGGAAGGAAGGTAGGAAAGGAAGGAAAGGAAGGGAGGGAGGGTTGGTGGATGAATGGACAGACTATGTATCATTTTATCTTTTCTTGATAGTTTTTTAAAGAAACTTCCCAATGCAAAGTAAACTACCAAGTCCTGGGTTACCTTTCCTTGTCTTTGGATACATCTTTCACAAAAATGAAGCCCACTCTAGGTTATCTTCACTTACACACTTTCCTCAAGCCTCTTCTTTGCTAAGACACTCCCTATCTTGGAGACTCCCCCAAAGAGTCTCTTACCTCTATTCTTGTCCTCTGTTTTATTAGATTACAGTTCTTCCATGTTTATATCAGGATAATTTTTATACAAATATTAAAATAGGATTAAGAGTGGCAGAGTTGTGTACACATGTTCTGTCAGAGATTTAAAGGACTCCTTTTAGATCCACTGAAAAAGGCTTATTTAGAGCCCTATTTAATACTTTTGATTATCACTGAGGGACAAATTTTGCCAGAAGCACCAGTCTCTCTTTCAATATGGTAGTCCTTACATTTTCTCTATTCAGTAAATCACTCCCTGGCAGACAATATTTTGAAGTTTTTAATTATCCTTCTATCAATTGATCCTTGAAAATTTTTTATCCAGGAATAACATTCAAAAAGCTAAGGCTCTGCTTTTTGTAATTTCCCTCCTAAGTGAGGACAGTCATACACCAAACTACCTTTGCCAAATCTTTAAAAATATTTAAATGTAAACAAATCACATACCTGGTTTTCCTCGATGTCTTAAACATGGAGTATGGTTGCTCATTTTTTAACATAGTTGAGCTTTTACAATGTACCAGACACAAGATTTATAAGACAGAGACTATGCTCTCAAAATAACTCATTGATGAAGGAGGAATTGTAAAAAGAGAATTATGATAGAATGAAGTAAATTTTATAACAGAAGCATCTACATATCAGAGTGACTAAAGTGGGAAGGCGGGTATAGTCAGGTTAGGTTTCCCAAAGATGATAAAGATTTAGCGAAATCTTAAAGAAGACAGAAATTTGCCAGATTTGGGCCAGGGTAGAAGGAAACCAGTGGTGCTAAGACTCAAAGGCATAAGAATGCAGGACATGGACGTGGCCAGTGTGTCAAGGACATAAGATGAAAGAGGGAGTAAGGGGGAAATGAGGGCTAAAATATAATAGGAACTTCTGCCTCTGTCCACTTTGGGAAAAATGAGATCAGACTTACCCAGCTATCATAAATGGCTGGGAACCTAGAGATGATATACGAAAACTGATTTTCAGTGTGGAAAACAGGCAGCATAGGAGAGTGATGTGAATCTTATCATTGCTTCAGCTTTCTGCCTGGGAGTACTCACAAATAGCTACAATGCAGAAAGAGATCCTAAGGAAGGTGCAGAGATCTTGCTGAGATGAGGTGAGAGAGAACGGAGTTTGGGAGAGGCTGAGAAACTGAATTTGTGGTACAGAGTACCATAGAGAAGGCTGTTGCCCAAACAAAGAGATCCAGTTTCCCCCTTATGAGTCCCCTGGAAGCTTTGGCTGAATTCTAAACTATACGTGCATAAGATAAAAGTCCACAGGTCTGAGCAAAGAATTTCCAGGGAGCTGTAAGCTGAGCAATGCCCAGAGCTCACAGGGGATTGGGATATATTTTGAGTTCCAGCCTACCAGAGGGGAAGGGTTCACTGAAGACACAGGCATTCAACTGAGACCCCAGAAGAGTCATACCTTAGAAGAAAGGCTAAACTAGTCCTAAAACAACGGCTATAAGTCTTTCAAACAACCATCAAAAGAATCAAACTGATCTATAAGAAACTACCTGCCAAAACAAAGTCCCTATTCTATAAAAGAAGACAACGAAATCTAGGCACACAACAACATACATTTACAATGTCTAGCATCCAATCAAAAATTACCGGATATGCCAAGAAATATGAAATGTGACACAAAACAGGAAAAAACTCAGTCGACAGAAACAGAACAAGATAGGAAGGAAATGACAGAATTCACATACAAGCATATTAAATTAGTTATTATAAATATGCACAATATGCTCAAAGGTTAAAGGAAAACATGAATCTAATGAGGAAAAATGGAAGATTAAAAAAAACTAAGTGGAACTTCTAGAGGTAAACATACAACATTTGAAATGAAAATTGGCTGGGCTCAACAGCAGAGTAGACACTTTAGAAGAAATGATTAATGAACTTGATACAGCAACAGAAACCGTCCAAACTGAAACAGAGAATAAAGAATCTTTTTAAATGAACAGAGCTTCAGTGACTTGTGGTATAGTATCAAATGGCCTATCATATCTGTGATTGGAGTCCCAGAACGAGAAGGGCAAGAAGGGGCTCAGAAAAATATTTAAATAAATGACGGGTGGAAATTTTCCAATTTGATAAATTTGGATAAAAATTACAAACCTACAGATCCAAGAAGCCCAATGAACTCCAAGCAGAATAAACACAAAGAAGACCACATCAAGTCACTTCATAATCACATTGTTGAAAAACAGCGATAGACAGAAAACCTTATAAGCAGCCATAGAAAAAGAGATACATTACATGCCAAGGAACAGGATAAAAATACTGCAGATTTCTTAAGAGGAACTATGCAAGCACAGTGAATGACATCTTTAAGCTTCTTTAAAGTATCAACCTGAAATCCTTCAAAAATGAAAGCAAAATACTCAGACAAACCAAAACTGAGACACCAGGAGACCTACATTACGAGACACGTAAGATGTTCTTCAGGCAGAAGGAAATGATGTCAGAAATGAGGATCTTCACAAATGAAGATGTGAAGAGCATCAGAAATGGTAAATATAAAATACTTTTTAAAAAATCATTTCTAATTTTTCTAAAAGAAAATTGACAGTTTAAAATAAAACAGTGTGCTGTGTGGTTTATTACACATGTAAAAAGGAAATATGACAAAAATAACACAAAAACTGAAAGAGGGGAAATGGAAGCTGTAAAGATCTGATAGTAAAGAAGAATCGGGATGATGTTATTTGAAAGTAGACTGTGGTAAGTTAAACAGGCATTTTATATACCCTAGAATGAGAGAGAGAAAAAGAGAGACTATGGAGGCCAATACTGGAGATAAAGTGGAATACTAAAGTATACTCAGTTAATCTAGAAGGAGGCAGGAAGAAAGGAAAGAATAATAGATCAAACAGAAAACGAACAAATAGCAAGATGGTACATTTAAACCCAACCACATGATAATTACATAAGAAGTAAATGACCTAAACACGCCAGTTAAAGAGCACAGATTTGTCAAGCTGAATTTTAAAAAAGGAGATCCAACTCTACGCTGTCTACAAGGATAGAGAATCCCACTTTACGAATAAAGATACAAATTTAAAAATTAAAAGGATATAAATATACATCATGCAAACACTAATGGTAAGAAATCCATAGTGGCTATATTGATATCAGACAGTGTAGACTCAGAACAAGGATAAAGGAGGACACTGATGGCCAGGGTCCTGGGGCCCAGCGTTATGTTATTGCAGCAGTCTCGGGTGATGTCCACAGACCGACAGAACTGGAATCGTCTGGAGGGCTAAAAACACTGATTGCTGGGCCCCACCCCCAGAGTTTCTGATTCCTTAGTCTAGGGTGGGTCCTGACAATCTGATTTCTAACAAGTTCTCCAGTGATGTTGACGCTGCTGGTCTTGAGATCCACTCCGGAACCCCTGGTTTGGACAAATCACTGAACCTCTTCTTCTTCTTTAAAGTGGACATAATCTTATCCTGAATGGGTGAGGTCATAATTAGAAAGGTAAAATAAGGAAGTGAGGTACCTGGAAGTGCAGATATTGATTTCTCTGGCAATTGATTAATTGGGATTGAGATTGGGATATGAGATAAACGGAACCCTAGGACTCTGCTTTAACCAACACATTGTGGGGGGTGCCCCTGAGGCAGCAAATACAACAAAAATAGATTTGGGGGTGAAAATAATGAGTCCAATTTTGGAGTAAAATGTGGTTTAAATGCAGTACCCATATATCTTTCTCAGTCTTAAAAATAAAGGTCTGTGCTGTGGACATTTACTGACTCAGTCATTTTTACCATAGTTTAATCTTGTGCCTTAAATAGGCACTTGGGAGCTTTGAAAAAAATTGATGTGTTTGCTGCCCCCACACTGGCCTTTCTGATTTCTGCATTTGCGTTCTGTCGGGCACTGAGACTCTGGGAAGGTGCACATTTGTGGGGGGCAAATGTCAAATCAGTGAGGACCAGAGATCCAAGAAACATGTTCCTTGTGTCAGGAATGGTTGCTGACGGTGGATGCGGATGAGGAATGCAGATTTTCAAGAAATATTTCCTAATCGTTAGTCGTGATTTTATGTTGTTGTTTTTATAAAGGGAATTGACACTGGCTTCCTTTTCTACCAATTTTGCCAACACTGCTCGAAGTGTTTTTGTTGCTTCTCCATGGCGAAGGTTTTGTATTTTACCACGATTTGGAAATGGACGGCGCTCAAGCCGTTTCTCCCTAAAGGACGAGGACTGTGATAATTAAGCGGTTTTAACTCCCTGTGGCGCAAAATGCCCACAGCGCCAAATGGACGAGGCCTGCCGAGCAGTTGCTACCCAAAACCTGGGAGTCGCAAAGGACTTCCCCGCGGAAACAGTTTTCTGCTCTTTATGAATCTGGAAATCGGTCGCCCGCCTGGCCGGTCGCCGGCGGGGATCGTGACAGCTCGCGCGGGAGCCCGGGCAACGCCCGCCTCGCTGTCACCCCCAAAGTGGGGGGCGCCGCGGCCGGTCCCTTTCCCGTTACTTAGCAACGCCATCGGTAACCTTCGCCCGGTCAGCGGCGACAGCGCTGTGTGAGTTTCCACAGGTATTAAGCATCTCCCCACTCCCGTCCCCGCCTTGGTGGGAGCTGTCTACGGACGCTCTGAAGGAGGGCGACTGGCCTGCGCCCAGCCTCGCCTGCCGTTGGAACTAACCCCGGGCAAGGACGCGGGTGCGGGGGGCTCGGGAGGGAGCCCGCGAGGACCGCAGCCCCCGGCCCCGCCCCGCCCCCAGCCCCGGAGGGCCCGGGCAGCGCGCTCCTGGCCCAACAGGGGGCGCGGGCCAAGCGGGGCTGGGCTGCGGGCGGGAAACGCGGGCGGGTGCTGGGCTTGGGGGCGCGGGGCCGGGCGGGGAACTCGGGGCCAAACCAAGCGGGGCTGGGGATGGGAAGCACCGGACGGGCGCCAGGGTTGGGGCCGGGGCCGGGCGGGGGAGGCGAGCGCGCGGAGCCCCGGCGCGGGAGCCCCGGTGACGCACCAGTGACGTCTGTGGCGGCGGGCGGGATTTCCCGGCCCCTCCCGGGCTCTGGGCGAGACCCTGCAGCCGGGTGGGCGCGACCAACGTGGCAGGAAGGGGGCGAGGGTCGGAGGGTGCCGGCTTCTCCCCCCGCCGGGCTTGGCGCTACGCGGGGTGCCGAACAGCAGCACCTGGCGCCTGAGCTGCTCCGCTCCCGAACCGGCCGGGGAGCGGGGAGGGCGGGGTTCGGCCACCCGCACGGCCCCCTCCCCCGGCCTCGCGTAGTCTTTCCCGGCCCGGGCGCGGGGCGGGGCTGGCGACGGGCCCGGAGACCCCGCGGGCGGGGAGGGGCGGCGCGGGGCGCGCGTTTGCACCGCGAGCCCGCACACGCCGGGGCGCGCGGGAGCCGGACCCGCCCGCCCAGCCCCGCGCCCCGATGAGGAGTGACGCTGCTCGTTCCGGCCGCCCCCCGCGTGCACCGCGCCGGAGACAAAGCCCGCGCGCCCCGCTCCGGTAAGTGGGAGCCCGCGGCGGGCGGGACCCCGTGGGGCGCGGGGGACCGGCTGCTCCGGGAGGGATGCGCCGCGGCCCGGCTCCCGTGTGCCGGCGGGGAATGCCGTAGCCCCGGCTGCGGCGAGCTCGGGCAGAGCCAGGAACAACAGGGAAAGTCGGGCAAGAAAGTCTCTGGAACTAGAGGAACGGTTCTGGCGCTTGTGTCGTACTAACGCTGTCAGTGGCAGCCCGCGACACAAAGACCTGTGGTTGTCTTGGCCGCCCGTCGCTAGCCCGGCCTCCGCGGTGCCCGCACAGGTGGACGTCCACGGCCGGCGTCGCCAGGTGCGGAGGCTCCCTGGAGTTCCCAGGACCTGCCCGGTGAGCCCTGGGAAGCCCGAGCGCAGGTTTGGACAGCCCGCTCGGGACGCATAGGGGGCCCCCAGCGGTTGCATGGCCCCATCTCTCTGGCTTGAGCAGGAGGAGGCTTCTGAAGGACCCTTTTCCATATGTAGGTCACTGAGCGTTTGCTGTTCTCTCAGCAGGGACATCCCCCGTTGAAGAGGACCTTAGTGGAGGGAGATGGAGTGGCTAGTTGGTCATTTTGTTTGGGGAAGTGTGTTTGGCGAATGCCTGCGGAAGCCCCCTTGAGTCCCCAGCACCCTGGGACACCTGCCTCGGGAGAGGTTCCAGTGGTGACTGGACGACAGGGCGAGGATTTGTCTTTCTGCCCTCCTTTATGGCGTCTGTCCCCAAGGCTGGTGCTGAAATGTGCTGCGCTCGCCGCGCGCGCACCCAGTAGCATTGGGGGAGCTTGGGCTTCATTTTATAATTGCCTCGGAAATAACGGGAAATAACAGGAGGATGAGGCGGGGGGACAGAGTGTGGTTGGAAAAGACTCCTTCATTTGGAAGAATTTGCTTCATTTCGTGCATTTTGGGCTCAGGTGCTAGGAAACCTAAAAATGTTGAAGTTTGATCGAGTGATAGAGTGAGTGGATCGCTGACACCGGGTCTCCCACCGTCTCCCCAGCTCCCGGGGCTTCGGGCTCGCTTCTCTTCCTGTCGCCTCCGCGGACTGTAAAAGGCTGGCACAGGGCCCGGCCCTTTCAGCCAGAGCAGAAGGCCTCCCAGGCTGCTCCTGCGTTCTCCATTAAACGTGTCAGTCCTGTCATCTGCTCATGAGTGAGTGAGGTGTGATGCTTCCCACAGTGGGACAGCGAAATTCAGCAGCTAATGCCTCAAAGCGGCTGTGAGGGGACCTAAGCTCTGTGGTTGGCTTCTGATTCCTTGGGCAACACCTTTTCCTGATTTTTGCTGTTGCGGGGGAGGGGAGGCACACCAGCATCTGCTCTGGCTCTTCCCTGCAAGAGGCTCCTGTGGGAAGAACTGTGGTGATAAAAGGAAAGCCTTTTCCAGCCCAGAGAAACGAGACCAAGCACATGTGAACTATGGATTATTTTTGAAGTGTGGCGTTGGTGCAATGATCAATCATGACGAGAGGGCTGTGGCACTTAACAAATAGCAGGTGTTAAGTGTAAACACAAGGTTTATTGTGATGCTTTCTTAGTTAATGAGTAGCTTCACTATGGGGTTATTAAGCTGAAATACCTATTTAGGACAACGGACTTCCTGTTGGCCCCTCCACCGGTGCCCAGCTCCAGTCCCCATAACTCCTTAAAATAAAATTGCCCAAAGGAAGCCGGTGAAGATGTGTGGCTGGCTAAGTAGCACAGCAAAAAGCTCGTTCCCAGGGGTCCCATGAATGGCCGGGCAATTGCCTTTGACATTTTTCATGCAAGTCAACAGTGGAGAAACCAGAAAAAAAGCTGTTTCCATGTTTATTTTACAGTTTTTAAGGCAAAAGTGACAGTCTCTGAAGGCCCCCAAATCTCAATGCCTTCTTTAAAATGATATTATAGAACAGCAGGTGGGAACATGGACCCTGGTCCCTGAGCAAGTGGTGCCCAAAGCTTTCTCAGGAGGACAGAACACTTCAGACTTTAGGAGTGATTGTATAAACCGCCCCCCCCACACACACACATACGCACCACACAACTGCTGCTTAGAGAGGAAGCAGAGACTGAAGTCCATAACCAACAAACCGACCTCATTTATTTATAGCCACATCTCCCTATCACATTTTTCTCATTTTCTGCTTGGAGAGGAGAGAATGCCTAATGTATGTCAGAAGATTTCCCCTTTCTTCATGGAATTTTGAAACCATGTCTTTAAAGGATGACCTGATTTTTGTTCTCAGAACACCTTTCTGAGCATGTACTACTATCTAATCTTGCTGATTTTCCTTTCGTAATTTGGCATCTTTATTCACTCTAGACATACTCAGGCATGGAGTCTTTTATTATTCAGGTAAAGAGATTATTTGTTCAGTTTTCTTAAACCAGAAACCAAAATTTAACTTCTTTAATACACCGTAAGTACTACAAAAATGTCCTGTCAACAGTGATTAGCAAGGATGTTTTCACTGAAAGTCAGAAAAGAAAAATGAGGAGGTCAATTATAGGATAATACTACCGAAAGGCTTTAAGTAGCCCTTAAAACTGTATGAAGAATAAGCCAAAAACCTTAAATAAATGATCAGAAGTGAAAATGAAAATGAAATTTCCATTTTAGGGAAGGAAATAGAGGCAAGAAAAACTACTGAAAGAGAAAATGACTGCAGAGAAAAACAGTGGGTACTTAAAAAGACATCCATTCAGTAAGCTAGCTGGAGCGTTCCAAATCCCTTTAATTGCCAAAGAGCTTTTGTTAGGTCAAATGGTAGCTGGTGGGCCATCAGTTTTCCTGCTGGAACCCGGCAGACAAAAAGGCAGGTGTCATGCAGATAGGGGACACGTGGCTGTGTTGAAGCCATGGTACTTACTGCGGAACGGGCCGTGGATGCCCAGGAGAAGTGAGGGAGTGTGTGGAGCCCCAGAGGAGCTATTCATCTCCATAGCCCTGAGGTTTGCGGGTGTCTGCAAGCAAGTCCCCGAAAGCCCCACCTAAGAGGACCAGGCAGGGTAGGGAGCTCAGGTTAGTGGGCGACAAGGGGAAGGGAGGGTCCGCCATTGCCAGGCTTGGGATGGACACATCATGTGGATGATCGACTCTGATCATCGACATGAAACCTGCAAGGTTTTTCTAATTTGCAAAAAACAGCAGTGACTGCTACTGTCCCCTCTGTCCAGGCGTGTTCTGGCAGGGTGTTTGGCAGGTGGTGGGAACTTCTTTTAACCAGCAAAGGAAAAGCACGCACAAATGATAAGTGAAAGCAGCTGAGACATGTGGAAGAGAAGAAAAGAGAAGAACCCAGGCAGTGGCGTGTGCTCCTTTCCCAGAGGATTTGTTCCTCTTTCTTCCTATACGTTCCTCAAACCATTCCTCTCTGGGTTGCTGGGCTGGCTCTCTCTAGTGGGACACACATACGATGAAGCCATGGAAGGGCCCCCAGAGATAGAAAAAGTGCGATAAGTGTCCCTCTGGGGCCCAAGGGATTTTCTGCACCAACACCCCGCCCCGTGCCCTACCCCCAGCAAGCATGTGCACAGCACAGGGCCGCAGCCCACAGTGCACTGACTGGCGCTAACTGGGCATTTGTGCCTTTCTCCTCAGTCCCGGGCTTCCTCCTGGTGCTCCTGCCTAGTTTCTAGCCCTGGGGCCTTCTCTTCCACCCTCTCCCCGCTCACCACCATAGGGCCAGGCAGGGCAACAGGCAGAGGAAGAGGGGAAACATTCGCAAGTCTTTCAAAAATTCCTATTCAAGCACCTCT
Source organism: Avahi laniger (assembly GCA_963575035.1). Classification (NCBI taxonomy): domain Eukaryota; kingdom Metazoa; phylum Chordata; class Mammalia; order Primates; family Indriidae; genus Avahi; species Avahi laniger. The sequence continues at coordinate 10,293 of CAUYSK010024186.1, forward strand.
ACAACTGCATCAGAAAAGTTCCCACAAGAAAGAGATGTTCCCCATCATCCCACCACCCAAATTCAATTATGCTCACCTCTTCTGCCGTTCCGACACACAGATACATAAAATTGAGAGATTTCTACCCAGTGTCCGTGTATGAAGGTCCGAGTAGGAGAGATGGGATTAGACGACGGGAAGGAAAGAGCACGGATGCTGGGGTTGGGGCGGGAAGCAAAGCAGTGCAGGGAGGCTGCTGAAGATCGAGAGTGGCTTATTCTCCACGACGGCCCAGGGGGACTCTGTGGCCCAAGTCCAGACCCTGTCGGAGTGGCAAGGACAGGAGTAGCAGACGGAGTGGCCATGCCCCAGGCTGGGACTCTGTCTTCCCAGGGCATCAGGCTCTCGGAGGCTGGGGACAGAGGTCAGGCAGCAGTACAGGCAGGTCACCTCTGCTGCCCGCCCCCCAGAGGCAAATCGTGAGCAGCGTTGGAAAGGGCCGTGTGTTCTCTCGCTACACCCGGCATTGCTGGGGGGCTCTGGCGGCGCAGAGCCCTCACAGACTGCTGCTGCGAAAGCACCCCCTTCTTAGCACTAGGATCCCCTGTCCCAGCGGACTCCACCTTCCCGTCGCTCCCTCTCTGTGCGAGGGTCCGGGCATACCCAAGAGCCAACATCCTCCTCTGGAATGTCTCTCCACCTTGGTTCAGGGAGCTGTCTGTCCCGCCCTGTGGCCCTGGAGTACCTGCTGCGTGCGTAGCCTGGATGGAAATTTCCAGCAGGGCCTTTCCTCGGCCCAGAGCCTGTGGCACGCTAAACCTGCATGAGTCAGTCCCTGTTTGGTTTCGTTTCCCTTCAGCAGTCTTGGGAAAATTCTGTTTTCTCCACACCCCAGTTAACCTCGCCTGCAACCCAGGGGCTCCCCCTGCATACCTGAGCTTGTTTACCCCCCAGTGCGTGTGAGGCCGCATGGAGGAGAGAGGGCTGCAGCCTGGTTAGGGAGACCCTGTGACTTCAGTCCACAACACGTGTGTGTGTGGTGGTGCGCACAGGGGAAGCCGATGTCACGAGGATGCGGGCACAGTCGGACTTCCTAATGCTCGAGGGCAGTGGTGGGGATGGAGTGTGGCAGACATGAGTGAAGAATCCCAAAGTGCTGACCTCAGGGGAAATAAAGGGAAACCGATGGCGTTATCGGCCACTGAATTCTCTCTGGAACAGTTATGCGGATCCTTAAATTGGCCTTCATCAGTATCACACACTTCCTCCCCTCTGCAGCTGAATTTTATCTGATGGGGACAGAGTCACTGGCGTCTTCTGCTGACCTGAACCTATGGGTGCCTGGGTCCTCACCGCGCTCCCCTGTCTCTAGACAGCTACACCTGTCAATCTTCCAGAGGGAGGTTAGCATTTTCCTTCCACTCGGTTGGTCTTGCAGAATTGTGTTTTGGGGGCTCTCTCAGGGCATACCTCTCCGTGCATGCTCTGTCTACACTACCGTGAATGTGTAGCCTTCTCAGGGTTCACTGTGCTCACTGATAGGTCAGAATCTTCCAAGCAACTCAGTTTCTTTCCAGAGGCTCTCCTTGTGCTAGAGTTTGTTGCAGTAAACAATATCTGAAAGAAGTCGATCGCTGACCTGGACCCAGACATGTTATTATTACAGAGATATTTTCTTTGTCACGAGATCTGCCGTCTCCATGTTCTCCTGATCCTCACTGTGGATCTTCCCAGTGCTTTCAGCCTCTCTCGAGTTTCCCTGTGCGCTAGTGCTCCAGACTGCATGCCTCTTCATTGCTAGACACAGTCGAGGGACTTTTTCCATGCAGGTACACTGCAGAAAGCAATAGATGCGTTCGTAAAAGATTGTATGTAAACCATGTTTGTGAGACGTTGGCTGACTGCACATGTGGTAAACACCTGCAGTACGTGCACCAGAGAATTTAGGCACTGGCGATAGATGATTAAGATACAGTGGTGCCCTCCGAAGAACTCATGACCCAGAGTGGGTGCATGTGTGAAACAGCTTTCCTACCCTGGGTCAGTGCTACGACAGACATGTTTAAAGTTCTCTGGGTGCAAAGACACTGGGAGTGGAAGTTCTTCCTGAGAGCAGTGCAGCAAAGGTGTGACAATGGAGGGCGTGTCTTGAGCTGGCCTTGGAGAGCTGAGTAGGGTTTTTGAAGCCAGACAAATAAGCGAGGGCTTCCTAGGCAGAGGGCCCAGCATGCGCCCAGGCTCAGAGTCGTGCATAGCACAGGGGAGAGAGTGGAGGAGAAGGCTGATTGGAGCCAGGATATGAAGACTCTTGAGTGACACGGGAGGAGTCTGTTCTATGAAGAGTGGGAAGCCCAGGGCAGTTGGGTAGCAAACTCAGGGTGTAGCGGGTGCCGGCCTCTGCCCTCTGGCTGTGACTGCTGCGTGGGGCAGGTCAGAATTAAAAGGCAGGAGAGGGAGGGCAGGCAGAGCTGGCGACGCCCTAGGATGCTCCTGCTCTGACTTCAGTAGGGGCCACTGTCTGATGAGAAGCAGAAGGGCAGGGAGAGGCTGGTGTCTGGGGATCCCAGAGTTTCTGTCATAGCTTGGGCCTGGACAGAGAGAGGTAACATGACTTGGTCTTGTGAGTGGAGTTGAGCAAGTGGAGAGAAGGTGTACGGCCTGCCAAGTTAGGAGGTGACACCTAGGGGCGTATGGGTCCGGAGCTAAGCAGAGGTCTGGCTGGACACAGCCTGCAGGAGGAAGGAGTCAGTGGTACCCGGGTGAAGCCAAGTAGTGAACAAGATTGCCGAGGGAGATCCAAGGCATGGTGACAAAGTAGGGAGGCCCACGAGTCAAAGAAGAGGCGTGAAGTTTGGGACAGAACAAAAACCCTTCTGTAAGATGCATACTGCTTGTAACACAGGCTTTCACGTGCTGAGCTCCCCTAAAAGGGATCGGACCCCCCGACACACACACGCCTCGCCCAGCTGCTCAGCTGGCCAGTCCCTGCGAAACCACAGCCAACCCGCCACCACCGTGCTTTCCTGGGTGACTCATTGTTTCCGTGTTCGAGCGGTTGCAGTTCTGCCTCTGTCCCCCTAATGCTAATGGATTTGCTCAGACGCTGCTAGCACCCGTCTCTGCTGCTTATTGACTTTGGGGAATTACAGTTTATTAACCTTCGCTGTGTGCGTGTCTCTATCCGACGGGGAGTTTCCATTTTATGTTTTGCTCAAGCCTCCCGGGCATCCTCTTCTCACCCTCAAGCTCTGGTGGCCCTGGGGCAGCCTTGCCCGGCTTCACAGTAACCATGGCAACTCACCCGCAACGCCCTGCAGAACCGCCCTGCACGAAGGCCCGACCCAGCCGCCCTCTGGTTCTGCTTCCTCCGACTTCCGACTTGCATTGTCAGCTGAGAAATGCCCCCGAGATCTGGTTTCCTCTCTTTTCCCTCATGGTTCCCTCCTCCCTCCCACTGGTTTTCCTCATGGGACTTTCTAGGCTCCAGGGATTCAAAAGACAGACCACGGCGGGGGAAGCCTCCGCAGAGGGCACGTCTTAGTAGAGGAATCAGACCAGTAACAAAAAAGCGGAGAGTGAAAGTACTTTAAATAAGTAAATTCATAAATAAGCATCTTAAGATGTAATACGCGTAGGAGAGAAAAATAAAGCAAGGCAGGGAGACAGGGAATGCCACGGAGAGGGTGTCGCACATTTTGAACAGGCTGCTCATGAATGGACCTAGTGCATTGACCCAAGATTGAGGTGACCTCCCAGAACAACGCAGCTGATGCACGTGGAGCTGCAAAATGGAAGCAGGTGACACACTGGTGGCGCCACGGGTTATTTTATGCCCTCCTGGCAGGACAAGTATTTTGTCCCCCGCCACCCCCACCCCGTCCCTAGCATAAAAGGAAGCTACATTAACCCAAAGGAGCGTATGGTAGTATAACTCAAGGCAGAGTTTGACAGAGATTCTTTTAGCAAAGAAACACAGGAAATAGCTCTTTCTCACTCCAAAATGGACTGCTCCACAGCCTGGTTGTCCTGTGTGTGCCCCACCAACCCAGCACCTGGGGCTGCTGGGCCCCGGGACTGCGGATCAGCCTGGCGCCAGGTGGAGGCAGAAGAGAGGAAGAGCCCCAGTCCATGGGGGCATTTGACCCATCCTGGACCCCTCCAGGAGGTGGCCCCAAGAGGTGGGATTAGAGACCCTCACCAGTGAAGGTCGAGGGCGGGAGGGCTGAATGGAGTAGCGAGGCCACCCTCAACTCCGCCCTGCTGGGTTGGACTCAGATGGGTTGGAAGACGCAGCTCAGCAAGAATCGTTTCACGGTAGTCTGTGGGTTCATGGTGAGTTTGTGTAATGACAGACTTGCCATTCCTTCTGTTTTTACACATCTGTTTTGGGAACCATTTACTGGCAGCAGAGTCTGCCTGTGAAATCTAAGGTAGATGCAGCAGGGATTAGCAAACCTGGCTGCACTAACATCGGGCAGATTTTTAAAATACCCGTTCTTGGGCCTCACTGCCTGGACGTTCTGACTCGGCAGGTCTGGGGTGGGGCCCAGGAGTCTGGGTTTGAGTTTTGCAGCCACCAGGTTTGAGCAGCATTGACCTGATGATTGCTGTGGGTCCTTCTTCCTGGCATTCTGATTATCCCCAACCTGCCTGAGCGTCCCCAGGCTCCCGTGTCCTCTGCCAGCCTCTCCCCCCATCATGGGGCTGGGAGGGGGTGTGGCTGCAGCACCCGGCAGGCTAAATACACGGATCTGTGTTCCCTGCCTCTCGGGGGAAACCGGCTACCACCCCGAGGAACTGCCTCTGCTCAGATCACGGTGACTTCTGCACCTCTGCTCCCTCCCACAGGCAGCCACAGAGCAGCTCCGAAGTTCTGGGACCCTGGAGGAACTGGGACCTACATTCACCCGTTAGTCATAGGCGAGACATCGGACTGCTCCTGTGGCCTGGTGCCGGGGCTAAGAATGCAGAGATGAAAGACCATCCCTGCTCATGAGAATTTGCACTCTCGCGAGGGAGGCGGATGATTATAACACGACACAGGCTTAAGGACAGGTCCCGCCTGAACACAGCAAGACAGTAAGCCCAGCCCAGAAGGTCAGGGAGGGCTTCTGGAAGGAGGCCTCAGGATTTAGCCAGATGAAAGGGTTGGGGCAGAGCCAGTGAGAATTCCATTTGAGCAAATGATAATAACAACAGTGGCTAACGTTTACTGAGAGCTCACCACAGGCCAGGCTCTAAGTGTCTTATATGGGACCAGCTGCTTATTCCTGACAACTGCTGTGGAAGGAAGAGTAATGATCTCCCAAAAGTGGCCACTCCCTGGCCCTGGGAACCTGTGGGTATGTCACATGGATTTTGCAGGTGGGATTCAGGGAAGAATCTGGAGATGGGGAGATGATCCTGGATTGTCAGGTGGGCCCAGCGCATCACAGGGGTTCTTGTAAGAGGCGGGCAGGAGTGTCAGGGAGAGAGATTGGAAGATGCTACACTCCTGGCTTTGAAAATGCAAGAGGGGTCATGAGCCAAAGAATGCAGGTGGCTTGCAGAAACTGGAAAAGGCAGAGGCTACGGAATCTCCCCAGCACCTGGATTTCAGCCCAGTGACACCCATTTCGGACTTTTGAACTCCAGAACTATAAAATAATAGATATGTGTTGTTTTAAGCTGTAAGTTGGTGGAAATTTGTTGCAGCAGCAGTAGGAAACCAGTACAACTATTCCTCTCCCCATTTTGCAAAAGAAAAGGTCAGCCGTGTGCTTGCATTACACAGCTGGAAAGGAACAGGGCCGGGCTCCGGGCCCTGCACTTGCCCCCTCTCGTCCCTCCCCTCTCCCTCCCGTCTGGGAGAGACGAAGAAGCAGCAGTTCAGCAGCTGGTGCTTACCAGGGAGACCAGGAGCGTCAGAAGATGAGCTGGCAAGGTGAGCGGGCAGGAGTTTGGGTCCCTGAGGCCCTTATTGGCTAAACAGAGGGGAGCAGCCTCCTCAGCCTGTTGGCCCCGGCTCCCTTTTAGGGGTCTGCTCAAGTTCATGCCAGACTGGGAGTGCCTGCCGTCGGGGCAGAAGTCAGCTGCCCAGGCCCAGCTCGCCTGCACCTGGCATCAGCCGCCCACTCAGCTGTTTGCCGTACAGACTGCTCTGCCTCTTTCCACCGTCAGATGGTTCAAAAGTGCCTCCCTGGCCAGGGTTAAGGGCAGACATCTGGTTAAGCACTTCCAGCATTCTGATGCATTTAAAATTCTATGTTCAGACATATGTTTCCACCTCATCCCTCTTTTGCTCATTCTAATTCTTTAATAGAAAGCATCCCCCATCCGTCAGCCTTTGACTGAAAGAAGTGGTCAGAGGAATTTTTAGGCAGTGTTTTGTTTTTTAAACAGGACACATAAGCATTACCTGAAACTACCACTCCAGATATGTCTGCTTTATTTCTATTCCAACTATTTTACAGGCTGTGCTTAGATTTTCAAAGGAGCAATCACTGACATTTGATTAGCATTTTGCAGTTTGCTACAAGCATTCACGTGCCCTGTCCACTTGATCTTTACAGAAATGCTAGGAAGCAGAGATCTTTACCCCATTCTTAAATGAGCAGGCTGAGGTTCTAAGAAGTATCATTTGGCCAGGGCACAAGACAAAGCTAGGGTAGGAACTTAGGGCTTCTATCTCAAATGCTACACCTTTTTCTATCACATTATATGGCCTCTTAAGGGGAAAAAGAAAAAAGACCCAAAATGCACTTACAAGGAAATAGAGTCCCAGAATCCAGTTCAGATGTCCCCTCCCAGGCTAGAAGTACAGTGCTGGGGCATCCACATGCCACCACCTCTGTGTGCCGGGGACCCTGCCCTGCTTTGGGGCTCACCAGACCTCAGTCTTAGATGTGAGAGTGTCGTACAGGGTGGTTTCAGTGAGACGCAGGTGGCTCAACAACGTCTCATGGCAGAGGCAGGTGTCCCGCTGGAGGACCTGCAGCGACGCGCGTGTCTCTGGTGGGAGGCCACAGCGTGGGAGCCGCGCTCGGCGTGGCCAAAGCTTGCTGCAGGCCCGGACTCCCCGGTGACGGAGACACAGCAGGCCTGCTTCCCAGCGCCGATGGCTCTCTACTCAGGGCTCCCGCAGCCCTCATCTCAGGCCTCACCGCGGGCCCCTGTGTTGTCCCGTCCTGCACACCACCCCTCTGCCAACACAAGTGCCCCAGGCACAGGTCAAACCTGCCCTTGCTCGGTTCTCTTTCGGCTGCTCCCTTGCTGAGACCCCAAAGAGCCTTCTTCAAATAAATCAAAAGCTTGGGCATTCAAAACTTGTTCCTGAGGAGGGCATTCAGAACCCCCTTTGGAAGTAAAAAGCAAAATACTTGTTTGTCTTTCTGTTCCTGCCTTGATAATCCTAGTTCCCCTCGAGGCAGCACGGATGTCTCTGGCTAGCCAGAGGAGGATTAGGTGCAAGAAAGCTCCACGAGACAAGCACAGACCCATTTACCAAGATGCTCTGTCATCAGAGAGAGCCAGGTTCTCCCAGTCCTAGCCCGGGCTCAGCCGTCAGTGACCAGAGTCACTGCGAGGGGTCCAGGGTCCAGGCCCCTGCCAGGAACCCTGTGCAGACAGAACACAGATGCCATGTGTTTGTATGCTGCTAATTTGCAAGTACACATAGATGCTCTCAGGATTAATAAAATAAAAATGAATCTAAGCCTATTACAGCTTTGTCACGTTATAGCTTCGGGGTCAACAGATATTAAAAGTACTGCCATCAGGGAAGCTGCATTTGTTTTATTAATTTTAGAAGGGGCCTAACTGCTAGATGTTTAAAACTTCATGCTTTAAAACCATGGGAACCGTGATTTGCGAAATCTTCTACCTCTAGTACTCTGGTTGATTAGCGACGCCGTGCTGGGGTGAGTTTCCTGCATGTGCTGTGAATTGGCTCACTGTCTGCCTGGATCTGTGTCGCCTTCCTCTAGTGGCTGCTGGCCTCAGAGTACGAATAGCTCTAGGCAGCCTCACTCCTCCTGCAGGGGCATCGAGTGGGGGAGCTTTTCAGAGGGTAGGGCTTTCCATTGCAGGGGTGAAGGGTAGTTTTGAGACTGGCTGATCCTTTAACCTTCCTAGAGCAGCGAGGTCTCATTAGTGACCAGTGGGACCAGCCGCGCCAACCTCAGCCCTCTCTGGTTTTGAAACCTCTCACCGCCCACCATGACCCTTTCCTTAGACCAGAGCTTATTTTTCTTCTCCAATTAGGATCCTGGTCTTTATATCCTCTCCCGTTTGCTTACAGAGACTTTGCCATGACCTGGACCCCGTGTACATTTTTCTTGCTTTTTTTTTTTTTTTTTTTTGCCTTATCCTGGTTAGCCTCTTCCCAACCCAAGTACTTCTTCACTGACGACCAGATGGCTTCAGGTTAAAAACCAAAGCCAGCCTCCCTGGCGAGCTGTTGCTCAGAGGTTTCGCACCACCGTCCAGCCATATGGTAGGTACAAGAGGAGATTTGTCATCTCAGGTGCTTCACGTAGAGGTGCTGGCATAGAGGTCAGATCCCGTCGTCTGTGGCTTTTTTGGCTGCTGGGGAGAAGTGGGACTTCTCCCTGCTTGCCTCCCCCAGCCAGTGTGCTCCACCACCACCTCCGCTACTCAGGGACAAGTCGCTGTGAACAACCACACTGCGGGATCTGCCGCCATGGCGTTCGCAATATCAGGCTGTCGGCACATTAAAAAAAAAACCACGCATGTCAGACTCTTCGTCTTTATTCTTAGAAAATATCCGGTTAATTTTCAGGCTTATTTAACATGTCCTTTTTTTGTTTTTCACTGCTGCTAAAATACTCTCTTCCATGCGTGGCATATTTGAGCAACACAAATCAGTCTATCTGCAAAGTCTGAATAACCACCTTGGAGAGAGCTTTTGAAAGTGTGTAACAAGTGATCAGCAGTGTCTGCCTTCGACATCAGCTCTTCCTTCCTCTTTTGAAAACAGTTGTCTTCGAGTAGTCATTTGGGCTTGTACATTCTGGTAATCCAGAAAGGAAGCTACGTGACTGTGTTTTTCCTTTTGCTTTGCTTTTGGTGTTTTTGTTTGTTGTTTTTTTTCAGGATCAAGCCATTAAGTTGTTACCTAATCTCAAGAAAGGCAGGTGACAATGTCTAATATTCTGCGAATTTGCCAAGTTGTCTTACTGGTTCTGTTCCTACCTGAGGCATTTTACTTCATTCCAATCATTTTGGGGCGAGAAGGTGACAAACTGTTACAAACAGGAATATTGAAATGCAGAGAGACAGAAACTTGCTCAAAGTCATGCAAGGAATCAGAAATAGGGTTAGAGGCAAAGTCTCCTGGCACCTCACCCACCCTTCCTATCTGGAAAATACTCTCTTCCAGTCATTTATGCTTCTTCTTCAAAACCAACACTCTACCTATTCCTACTTCCCTGAAAGGCAGAATTCTCCACCTTAGTTCCAGAAGCTCATTCTGCAGCCAAGACCTGAAGTCTTTGTGCAAAAGAAAAGTGTGTCAACCAAACCTTGCCCCGCATGAGGTGTACACATATGCAGTCCACCTGCGCTGTGCTGCGGGCCTCCCTGCCCTCCCAGGCTTCACTTAAACCCTGCTACTTGAGGTATTCACAGAAGGTAGTTTTCCTGCCATCTTTTAGTTAACTGAGAATTCATCCACATATCACTACTCTTAAGGGAATTAGATAAAAGTAAGATACACTGGACATGCAAACAGCCCTAACTCAGAAACCATGTTAGAGTCCAACCACAGTGCCTTCTCTTGTGGTGGCCACTGCCCACCAGTCCTCAGAGCTGCTTACTCCAAAACAGTGGTTGGCAGAGGTTTCCAGTTGATCGAGCAGTGTGTAACCAGCGTTAAAGGTTAAACGTAGGCACACTAAAATCATAAAAACTTTATTGGAGCAGAGAGGGACTCATGAATTGGGCAGCACCAGACTGCAAGCAGTTCAGGGATGCACCAGGGGGCACGAGGGGAAATTTATAAGGTGTTCTTGGAAGCAAGGCAAAGAAAATACATGTGATTGGTTAAAGTGCAAAGTTCCTAGTTCAAGGTTAGTTGGCAGTTTTTGACTGGTTAAGTGTAAGTTTTGTTTACTGTTGACATTGAGCTGGGTTTGGGTTTGCTCAGGTAGGAGCTCCAGGCAATGGAGTCTCAATCTATGGCCTCCCAGTTAATTTTTTTCTATCACCAGCTACACAGTGTTTCAGAATTCTTCTTCCATTACATGTGCCCCTCGAGTCTGAGGGCTGTGCATCTAGGTTGTTCTGAGCTTTATCCATGCTCCCCTGGGTGGCCTTCTGTCATTGCTGCAGCTGCTTAGGTATCATACAGGACTATTATGACAGGCTGACCCTGTTCCAGGGGCCTCAAATTGCTGTCTCACGATTTGGCACTTACAGATCATCTGCTTTCATCAGAATTGCTGGGCCAAACAAAACGCCTGGCTTTGGGTGCTCAGCTTTGATGGGGGTGTCTGCTAAGTGATGAGACAGTGGCATTATTGGGCTGTTGGTGTTGTTATAGTATAGTAGTAGAGTACAGCAGTTGAGCCACAGGTTGCTGTTTTCAGCAGCAAAGGTTCAAGCACTTATGGTACTTTGAAGGTGTGTATCTGACAGTGTTAAGGTGCTGATGATTTGTGGATCTTTCTGAAATAATCTCACAAGAGAATTCTTAAATATCTTGAATAAACATTACTAACCTCTTTTGCGAGCGTGTGTTTGTGTGAAATTATGAGGAATGGCAGTTAGTCTTATTCTATTTAAAAAGACAGAGAAGAGTAAAAGTGAAGATGTGGTAATCTATACCTACCAACTCTAATTCTAGTATCTACCCTAGAAAAATTCTTGTTCAAATGACATAACATCATCATACAGGCTGGGCACATGGCTTATGGCTCACATGGCCTGTAATCCTAGCACTTTGGGAGGCCGAGGCAGAAGGATCACTTGAGGCCAGCAGTTCGAGACCAGCCTGAGCAAGAGCGAGACTCCATGTCTACAAAAGTTGAAAAATTAGCTGGTTGTGGTGGTGAACAGCTGTAGTCCCAGCTACTTGGAAGGCTGAGGCAGGAGGATCGCTGGAGCCCAGGAGTTTGAGGTTGTAGTGAGCTGTGATGATGCCACTGCACTCTATCCCAGGAAACAGAGCAAGACATTGCTTCAAAGAAAAAAAATCATTGTACAAAACAAAATATTGGAAATAACTAACTGTCCATCAACAGGAGAAAGGATAAATAGAGATAAATAAACACAGTAGAAGACCATTTGCATTAAACTGGATAAATGTCAGAAAAACAGTTTAGGAGAATATATATATTATACCATTACAAATATTTTTAAATAAGAAAAATAATTCTGTGTATTATTTAGAGATAGATATACATCCAGGCCTACCTTGCATCATTGCACTTTGCTTTATTGTGCTTCACGGATAGTGTGTTCTTTATAAATTGAAAGTCGTCACGACCCTGCATCAAGCAAGTCTATTGGCATCATTTTTCCAGCAGCATTTTCTCACTTCATGTGTCTGTGTCATGTTCTGGTAATTCTCACAATATTTCAAACTTTTTTTTGATTATTGTATCCATTATGGTGCTCTGTGATCAGTGTTCTTTGATGTTACTATTGCAATTGTTTTGGGGGTGCCATGAACTGTGCCCACATTACATGGTGAACTTAATCGATAAATGATGTGTGTGTTCTGACGGTTCCACCAACCAGCCTTTCCCCAGCTCTCCCTCTCCTCAGGCCTCCCTATTCCCTGAGACACAGCAATATTGAAATTAGGCCAATTAATAACCCT
>CAUYSK010024189.1:0-24478 GCA_963575035.1 Avahi laniger
CAGGGACCCTCCCATCCCCCAGGGACCCTCCCATCCCCCAGGGACCCTCCCATCCCCCAGGGACCCTCCCATCCCCCAGGGACACTCTCATTCCCTAGGGATGCTCCCACGTCCCCAGGACCCCACAGCAGCACGGATGGGCTGCAGCCGCTCCAGGGGCTGCCAGCTAGGCTGGCGCTCTGCCTCCCCCTGCCCTCCCTCTGGGGCTCAGCAGCCCCCCACTGGCTGCCGCCCTTCACCCCAGTTCTGGTGTCCCCTTGCCTCCACCTTGTAAAATCCTCTCTTTTCCCCCAGTCCTAACTCGAAGGCTGCCGTGCCTGTGGCTGGGATGCGGCAGACCCTGCGGTGTGCGGAGGGGCTGTTGTCGGACGCAGTAGCAGCCAGAATGGCCTGGAAGGATGGTCCGTGTTCTTGTGGAGAGATGGAAACAGACCCAGGCGCAGTTGGAGACCAAGGGTCACGGGGAGTAGCTGCCCATCGTCTCTGGGGAGCCTTTGCTGTCACTGTCCCCTCTGGGCTTGTGCCTCCAAGTGGAACGACATCTGGCGGGTGTTCTCCTGTGCCAGGCCTGCGCGAGGGGCCGGGGCGTGTCGGTGGGCAAAACAGAGAGAAGTTACAAGCACACAGGTCAGGACAGGAGACGGAGAATGGGCCTGGCCTCTGGGGGGAGAACTTGTGTCCCCACACGCTGCGTGAGCCTCTGTATCCCCTTCTCCCTCGAGAAGCTCGAGATGGACACGCACAGACCATGCACCTGCCACAGGCCAGCCCCCGTGATGCCACTGCAGAGCTCGGCATGTCAGAATACTTGGTCTGGGTATGAAAGGCCAGGACCCGCATTTGCCCTGCCGCTTACAAGCTGTGCGACCTCAGGAGCACATTGTTTCGCCTCTTGGGACCTCAGTTTTGCCATCTATGAAATGGGAATAATAATAGCACCCACCTATGGTGTTGCTGTGAGCATGAAGTGAGGTGACTCAGCGGGGACCGTGGCTCCAGCCAGGCACCCAGTGAGCAAGCCGTGAGGCTCTCGGTGACAGGCACCATCACGGGGACATTCAAGGGAAGTGGGGTAGCAATTTCTACGTGGGCACGAGGAGAAGTAACTGGTTCTGACTGGAGCTGGCACCTGAGCTTTGGAGGACTTGGAAGTTTCCACTGGGTGGGAAGCATTCGCGTCCCAGGTTCCTGGGTGGTCTGGCAACTGCTGTGAGTCTGGGCGTGGTGGCCTGCGCTCTCCCTCCCCCAGGCACCTTTGCTGAGTTCCTGGTAGGTGCCAGAGACCGGGGCTGCCACTGTGCACAGTCTGAGGGACGCAGTCTCACAGAAGTGATTCAGTGATGAGCAGCCCAGTCCCTGCCCTCGTGGAGAGCCAGGGCCGTGTGCAGAAAGGGGACGGGAGACCCATGAGCAGCGAGCCCCCCAGCCACCGCTCAGAGCTTCCCAGGCCTGCGACCCCATTTCTCACATGTCCAGAGCCCCATAGCCTGGCCCCCCCTCGCAGCTCCCCGCGGAGGTGGCTGTTCTTCCTGCGTTTGGTCGGCAGGTCCCGGTGGGTCAGGGCAGTAAGAGTGAGCTTGTCTTCTCCTTGTTGGCCACGGCTCGGTGAGGCCAAGTAAGCCTCATGCTGATCACTAGCACAGGAGAGCCGGGCCGGGATTGGGCGAAGCGAAGTTATCTCTGTGCTCCGCTGCAAAGAGGGAGCTGTCGCCCCAAATCCAGTTCTCACACTCACGCCTCCCGGACAGGCTTGCTCTGCAGGGACACAGCTTTGCAGCAGACCCCACAGGGGTTGCTGAACTGCGCGGAGGGCACGGGTCCCTTCACAGATTCAGTCGTGCATTCAGCAAGTGCCAATTGAGGGGCTCCTCTGTGCCAGGCGCAGGGGACACCGCAGGGACAGGGAGGACACAGCCCTGGCATCAGGGAGCGTGTCAGTCCGTGAGCAAGCCAGAGAGAATGTCAGGTGACTTGGCCCGGAGAGGGATTGGGCAGACAGGCGGCCCGGCGCAGGTTTTGCCTGTCGAAGGGGCTTTGAGGACGGTCTCTGCGAGAAGTGAGGCAGGTTCCAGCAGCGTCTTGGAGGAGGCGAGGAGCGAGCTGGCCGGACCCAGAGTGCAGGCGCTGGCAGAAGGAACGGCCCTCCCAGCTTCGGGCCTTAGCGTCCCGGGGCAGCCGTGACAAACCGCCACAGCCTGGAGGCTTAACACAACCGATGCGTGTTCTCCGTCCAGGTGCCAGCAGGGCTGGTTACTCTTGGCGGCGCCACGGGGGACTGTCCTGGCCTCTCTCCTGGCCCTGGTGCTCGCCAACGGCTGCGTCACTTCAGTCTCTGCCCCGTCCCCCTTTTCTTCCCCCCGTGACCTGACACCCTGTGCGTCTCTGTGTCTCTTGTGTCGTAAGTACACCCTCATGGCCTCTCTAACCCAGTATGGCTGCATCTTAATTTAACTAACTACATTCAAAGACCCTATTTCCAAATAAGGTCATATGCACAGGGCTCAGGACTTGAACATGTCTTTTGGGGGGCACAGTTCCACCCACAGGACTTCGGCTCTCTTGAGTGTGGTCTCAGCCGCGTCTGGCCTTGGATGAGCTAAGCATGCTGCGCCCCTGGTCCCCTTCCCAACGCGAGGCGAAGGTGCAGGTGAGGATGCCACACGACTGCAGGCAGGGCGCGGCCCTCCCCTGTATGGAACTGCCTTGTCCCTACATCTGTGGGGCCCAGGGAGACCCTGCCGTCCCCACTCGTCACCCTTCGCCCCACACTCCCCCAGCCGGGCACAGCCCCAGCCCCTGGACAACCCCTGAGCTTCTCCAGCTGGAAGGACAGCCGGGCCACCGTGCCAAGCGTGGGACCCACCTCCTGGGGCGCCTTGTTGTAGCTCCTAGGGCAGCTGTCAGCCAGCCAGGAGGAGGCAGCCACCACTGTCACCTGGGCCTGGTGGCCCCAGGTCGAGCTGTGAGGGAGAGGGATGCGGAGAGCCCTGGCTGGCTGCCCACATTGTGTAACCAGGTCCCCAAGTTAGGAATCAGTGTTACCCCCACTCTACAGAGGGGGACAGAGGTGCAGAGAGGCAGAACCCCTAAGCCTGGCCACACAGCTGGATCCAACCCGGGTTGGTCCACTCCCTGCCGCAGCTGTGCCTGCTCATAGCCCCACATTTACATCAGCCCGGAGCCTGGTGCGGAGGCAGGTGGTCAGCGGGAGCTACGGCCGTCATTGTGATCAAATCTCATTCTTCCTGTTCCTGGCCCCGTGGCTGGTCGGGCTCCTCAGCCCCCGCACCGGGCGCAGGAGGCCCTCGGGAGCACTCACTTCCTGTGACGATGTCATCCGGGCTCCTAGAGGGTGAGCCCTGAGTGGGCAGGACCCTGACCCTAACCTCTGCTCCTCCTCAGGGGGCCCAGGACAGCACAGAGCATTTGGGGACCCCCAAGGCAGCGTTAGCGAGAGAGCGGCTCCGTGCAGAGAGGAGGCACTGGGGTGGGGTGCGAGTCTCTGTCAGTGAGGTCCCCGAGTGGCCCTGCCTGGCCACCCCCCCGCCCCCAGCAAGGACCAAGGGAAATACCGACGGCCAAACAAGCCCTAACCCTCCTCAGAACCCCGTGGGAGGCACATGGGTGTCCCATCGGTAACCCCCGCAGACCGGAGTCCACGGCCTGGTGGGACACAAGGCCCTCCTGGGCTCTGACCCTGCCTGCTGACCACCCACCCACCCTGGCATCCCCAGAGCCTCTTGTAGGTGCCACACCCATGGCTTGGCTCCATTCAGCACCGCTAGGATGGCTACAACCCCGAGACCAACAGCAGCCAGCCTTGTGGAGGATGCGAGCAACTGGAACTCGCGTACATTCCCGAGGGAGCGCAAGGCGGCAGGACAACTTTCACGGTTTCTTACAAAGTGAAGCATCATCCGCCCCATGGCCCAGTAATTCCACTCCTAGGCGTTTGTTTGAACACACATGTTCACAAACAGATGCTTAGGGATGTTTATAGCAGCTTTATCTATAATGGCCAGAAACTGGGAACAGCCCCAAATGTCCAGCTGTAGGTAGACGGTGAACCCAGGTGTGGGGCACCCTTGTACGACACGGCTCAGCCATAAGAAGAATGAACTCCTGGTTCACGCATCCGCACGGTGGCTGTCAAAGTACATGCTCAGTGAGCGCGTAGGCTCCATTCAGGTGAAACCCTGGGACAGGCCAAAGTGACCAGGGCGATAAAGCCAGAGCAGCGGAGGAGGGGAGCGACTGGAAAGAGCAGCGGGCCTGGTCTAGATCTTGCTCTGGGAGGTGGTTACACAGGCGTATAAACCTTACTGAAATGAACGCATAGGAGCTGGGCATCATTGTGCCTTTACGTGTGTGTGTATGTGCACACATGTGTGTGTATGCGTGTGCATGTGTGTAAAGACTCCCCTGGGGCCTCACCCCTCCTGCGAGTCCTCCGCACACCCCCAGCTGAGTCAGGCCCCTCCTTCATGCTCCCTCAGCGAGGTTCCTCTTCCTGCCGCTGCTGGGTCACAGCCGCCTATCTGGCCGCCAGCATCCCCAGCCCGCGGGCACCCCTGCGGCCACAGGTGGCTGCTGTGGCTCTTTTGTCTGTGTGATGCGGCCTCGCTGTTGCCCCCATGGGGCTCAGCAGACACTTGCTGAAGGGACACATGAGGAAGCGATTGCCTTGTCTTCACAGTCACGGTGGTAGCTACTATCCGGGTACCTGTTTACATCCGTAAACTCCGTTTCCGCCCCCTGTTTGTGTCTGCCTCGGTTAAATCTGCAGAGACCCACAAACTCCGTGTCGAGCCTGTCGGTGTCCTGGCTCTCTCTGTAACTCGGCCCGCACCCCTCAAAGGCATGCGTGGAAGGTGCAGGCACTGGTCAGCTCAGAGGTCCTCAGGGTCCCCGTGGGGTGACGGGTTTGCAGCCTCTGCCAGGCCTCCCGCCAGGCTTGCTCCTCCTCCTTCCTGCCTTTCTTGTGCCCTCCCAGTGTTGCTCCACCACCCCGATGTGTTACCTAGAGCCCAGGGATTCAGAGGCGATCTCTGAACTGTGACAGAGCTGGGTTTGGTTTCTGACTCTGCTGTGTGACCTTGGGCAAGTCACTTACCCTCTCAAGGCCTCAGTTTACTCATCTGTGAAATGGCTAATACCAGTGCCTGCCTCACTGTGGTGTGGGGGGACAGGTGCTGGGGAAGGTTTTATGTGCAAAGCGCCAAGCCTGGTGCTTAAGGGAGACCGACCAGTCAGGCAGGCCCTGTGCGCCCCCACTGGTTTTGCAAGTCGAGTGGGTCTCCCAGCTGCTAGCTCCCAGTTCATCTGTCCCCACCCCACACCCTGTACCTGGGCAGCCTCCAGGGTCCTTCTCATCTGCAAAGAGCATTTTCAGCTCAGACCATACAGCCCGAGGCTAATTTGAAAATGAGCCTCCTACTGGGATCCCAAATACCAGGGATGAGCTGCGAGGCGGGCAGACATTAGCCTCAGAAAGCAGCTTAGAGTGGGGAAGCCCCCCCAGCCCCCCAGCAGGAGAGAAAGCAGAAATTAGGGCTTTGCAAAGACAGTGACCAAATGCAATGACCAAATGCAGACAGTTCTGCACAGAGCAAGAGGAGACCTTGCCTGAACACGGTGAAGGTCGCCCCTCTTTCCCAATGGGGACAGCAGCCCAAAGGCCATTACTTCACCAGCCCACGACCTGGCCTCACACGCACCTGCTTGTGTCCCCTGGACTGAGGAGGGGCAGAGCAGTGGTGTCCTCAGCCCGCCAAGCCCAGGATCCACAGTGGTTTCCCAGGCTCCACCCTTATTGTCTGTGTGACCTTGAACAAGTCACTAAATATCTCTGAAGTTTGTCCCCCACATAGTAGGCACACAGCCCGCCCCTCCCCACACCACAAGGGTGTTGAGTCTCCGTGTTTGTCTGATCCGTGGTCCCTTCCCAGGGCCCAGCACGAGCAGGATGTTTGATGCAGACTTGTAAAGAATGAAGGACAGTCCCAACCAGGCCACGTTCTGCCCTGACAAGGAAAGTGAGGAAACCGAGGCACAGAGGAGTCGAGTTCTGTCGTGAGAGGAGCACAGAGATGCTACGCCAGATTTTATCCCAGGTTTGGGGGCAAGATCCCTGCGGGGCACTTGTCTTCGTTCTCCTTCAACTCCCAAAGCCCTCCATATACACAGATCAGTCTCCCTGCCTGAGAATGACACAAGAACCGTTGCTGGGAAGAAATTGGAAAATATAGGAAAACACAAAGAAGAAAGAAAAAAACGTCCGGATCCCTCCATCCCGAGGCACCTGCTGGTGAGATCGCAGAGCGTGCTTCCCGCCAGCCCTCCGTGCACGCGTCCACAGCTGGCCTTGCACCGCGATTTCACAGAAGTGGGATCTCACTCCCTCAGCCAGCGCCATTCGCACAACACACTTGCAGACTTTTCCCGTCAGTAGGAACGCACCTCCAGCACCGCGGCAATCCATGGTATGGATGGATTCTAAGTGAATCAATCCACCCCCAGCGGGTCTAGAGAGCCATCGATTGGTGTTTTTTTCGCTGGAAGCAGGCGACCCTGGCAGGCAGACATCTAGCTTCTCTGAGACGCCCCTGGTGGCAGGCACTCACTACTCACGAGACAGCCACATTGCATTTCCGGTGGCTCCATGGTTAGGGAATCCTTCCCGAGGCGGAGGACAAACTGTCTCCCAAACACCCTCACACTGGTGTCAGTTTGCACTTGGGGTGACACAGCTTGGCCACCTCTTGGCCTCAGCCTCCTGGTTTCCACCCCAAAGCCAACCCGTACATCCACCTTTTCGATCTCTGGTTCGAGAGCAGGGCACCTTCCCCGCTTGGGTGGGCAAGCCGCCCAGGGCTGCAGGTAGGTGTGAGGCTTCCAGGTTTAGAGGCCAAGAGCCTTCGCTCTAGAGCCAACCAGACCTGGGTTCAAATCCCGGCTCCACCTCTTCCTGGCTCTGTGACCTGGGGAAGGCACTTGACCTCTGGAGCCTGAGTTTCCTCATCTGTAAAATAGGTTTAATAACAGCAGCTAGCTCATGGGACTGTCACAAGGATGTCACAGGGAGCTTCCTTGTGAACCGCTTAGTTCAGGAGCAGCTCCCGGTAAAGCCTTAATAAAGGGTAGACAGCCATACTCCAAACATCAGGGAACTCCCCTCCATGGGATGCTGGGACAGGCTCAGTGGGGACCTGGGGGCCTCACTTAGCCGTCCCAACCCTGCCCACCCTGGCCCTGGCTGTCGAAGGCCTGTGACAAGCCCATCCCTCGTGGCGGGGAGGCTGCAGTACCAGGAGAAGCCGCTCAGGGAGGAGGGAGGACTGAAGACTTGGAGAGCGATCGATACATTATTTAACAGCAAGAATGCAAATGAGGAAAAATTAATGAAGGCGCTTTCTCTCCCCCGCCTCCCCATCCCCCACCCTTCCTTGACTGCGCGATTGCTGACAAATTCTCTAGAAAATATCAAAACAGCCTGCGGCTGGAACCTGCCACAGTGATGCACCATTATCTATTATTGATGTAAACCTTGACAAGTTCTCTTTTTGAGGAAGGCGAGCACGAGAGGGGGCTGCTAATCTGTGTTTAAAGGGACAGACTCTCATCCGCCCCCCTCCCCAGGGCCACTGGTGCCTGCAGATGGCAGCCGCTCCTGCCCCTGTCCTAGCCGAGCAGGGAGGGAGACCTGGAGAGAACAATGGGAGGACGGTCCTGCCTTTCCCCAACTTTCCAAGGCCAGCTGTTCTGTGTCTGTTCTTTACATTGCCCTGGGGCAACGTGGGTGTCACTGTGAAAGCAGAGAGCTCTGAGTCCTGCCTCCTGCCTCAGTCCCCTAGAGGACGTGGAGGGCAGTGAAACCACTCTGTGTGACACCACGATGGCAGCATTATCTGTGTGTCCAGACCACAGGCTGTCTGACCCCAGGAGTGGCTCTGTGTAAACTGTGGATCTGGGTGATAGTGACGTGTCACCAGGTTCATCCGTCGTAACAGGGGCAAGATTGAGATTTGGGCACAGATAATCGGGGGTCACAAACTTGAGTGTCTTTATGGGGGCAGCCGGGCCACACAGGGGAACAGGAGGGCGTGTGATGGGCAGTGGTGGGGACTGTGGCAGACTGGGGCCTGCAGGTTGGGTCTGAAAAAGGAGCTGTCCCGAAGCTGCGGCCACGCCCACAACGGAGGACTCCGGCCCATTGTTGTCAGATCTTCTCATTTTTTGAGAAAAGGTGCAAATCAAATTTTAACGTGAGAGTTCCCAATTTTCAACCATTGACAACTAATTCTTCTTTTCTTTCTTTCTTTTTTTTTTTTTTTTTTTGAGACAATCTCACTCTGTTGCCCAGGCTAGAGTGCCGTGGCATCAACCTAGCTCACAGCAACCTCAAACTCCTGGGCTCAAGCGATCCTCCTGTCTCAGCCTCCTGAGTAGCTGGGACTACAGGCATACACCACCATGCCCAGCTAATTTTTCTACATATTTTAGTTGTCCAGTTAATTTCTTTCTATTTTTAGTAGAGACGGGGTCTCACTCTTGTTAAGGCTGGTCTTGAACTCCTGACCTCGAGCAATCCTCCTGCCTCGGCCTCCCAGAGTGCTAGGATTACAAGGGTGAGCCACCGCACCTGGCCATTTTTTTTTTTTTTTTTTTTGAGACAGTCTTGCTCTGTTTTCCCAGCTAGAGTGCAGTGGCATCATCACAGCTCACAGCAACCTCCAACTCCTGGCTCAAGTGATTCTCCTGCCTCAGCCACATCATCCCAGAGTGTTGGGATCACAGGCATGAGCCAGCACGCCCAGCCTAATCCAGCCTAATTCTCATTCTCTAAAACAGTGCACAGGCCAGACAAAGCCTGTGTGCACGCTGAGCACAGGCTGGAGCCTCCGTGTGCAGCCTCTCATCTTCCCCAATGAGGAAACTGAGGCCAGGAGAGGTTTGGTGGCATCCGTGGTGAGCTGCCCAGCTCTGTGGCCTTTGAACAGTTGGGTGCTCTTTCCGGTTTGTGTCTGGGACGTGTAATAAGAACACCCACCAGGTACCTTGCAATGTGCCAGGTCCGGCTGAGTCCTCTGTGTGTTCTGTCTCACAAACCTGCACAGAGCGCGGGGGCGGATGTTGCACTTCTCTCTTGTGTCCGTGACGAAATGGAGGCTCAGAGAGTCAGGCAGCTCCCCAGGGTCGAGCGTCAGCGAAAGCGAAGGAGCTGGACAGAGGGCGCTCGTGCGCAGGCGGGGGTCCCACGCCGGCATCCCATGGTGTCCCACCTCACTGCAAAATGGAAATACAGCGGGGGGCACAAACACAAAGTGGGATCATCGTATTGGTTTCCTGCTGCTGCTCTAGCAGGCTACCATGAACCTGGTGGTTTAAAGCAACACAAATTTACTGCAGTTCTGGAGGTCAAAGCTCCTAAAATCAAGATGTCAGCAGGGCTGCCTTCGTCTTGGCGGCTCTAAGGGAGAACTCACTTCCTTGCCCTTTCCAGCATCTCGACGCCACCTGCGTCCCTTGGCTCTCAGCACCTTCCTCCTCCTCAAAGCCAGCAGAGTGGCATCTCCCAATTCCTCTCCCTGACCTCTGTCACATCTCCTTCTCTGACCGACCCTCCCCCTTACGAGGACCTTTGTGATGACATTGGGATCACTCAGGTAATCCTGGATGACCCCCCATCTCAAGGTCCTTAATCTAATCCCATCTGCAAGGCCACTGTGCCATGTCAGGTAACATGTTCCCAGGTCCTGGGGATCACGACATGGACATCGTGGGTGGGGAGCATCATTCTGTCCCACAACTGCCTTCCCTGCAAAGACTGTGCTCGTCACCCCTGAGTGGAGGGGCATGGGAAGGAGACCAACGGAGAAGTTTCTGTAACAAAACTCAGACTTCACTGGGGGCTGTGAGAAGCCCGTGCAGCAAGCAGACTCCCAGGAGCAGCCCAGGAGAAGCTGGGGCAGAGGCGCGGGGCCCCTGCCACGCTGACCCCAGGCCACCGTCAGGACGAGACGCTTTATCAACGTTGATCCTTCACCAGCCCTCATGGCGTCACTTCCTGGGGTGCCAGGATCTAGAACCCGGCTTTCCCTGTTCCAGTAGGGACAGGGCTGTCCGACACGCCTCATCCAAGTCTGGCCTCATGGTCCTGCGGAGCTCTGAGAACGCCAGGGGCAGTGAGCAGCCAGCTGCCCCTCAAGCCGATGGAAACTGCATTGTCTCATCCATTCACTCCTTCATTCAGGACACACGATCCAGCACCTGCTCTGGGCCAGGCCCCCTGCCGGGCGCTCGAGCGCAGCTGGAAGAGAGGCAGGTGGGCCCGCGCCCTGTGGAACTGTGGGTTTGCCAAAGAGATAGGTGTTCAGCACATAACCATTTAATTGCAGATATGGAAAGTGCTTCGGGGACGTGGCATCTTCGAGAAAAGAGAGGCCTCATATGGCGCATTTCCTAGGTAACTGAAGGTACTTCCTTGAAGAATAAGATATGGAGAGTTGGAAGAGGGAGAGGAGGAGAAGCCAAATCTCCCAGAAGGCACCACTTGCTTTCCCACCGAGTACAGTTGTCAGTTTCGCGGTCCAGCCTTGGAACTCGATTCATTCCTGTTCTGGGCTGAGGTCCTAACTCCCCTCTCTTGCTCTGGGCTCCCCATTTTTTGGTGTTGTGCCTCTTTCCTTACAGTCTACCCTTTGCTCACTTCTCCTGGGGGAAAGGGCTGGGCGCTTGGAGTGTCTGTCACCTCCTCTGTTCTGCTGCTGCACATCCTATGACTGGTGCACACGTCCCGCCCCACTGGGGGGGACCAGGCCCCAACTTCACCAGGAGCGCAGGCCTGGAGTGCCCTGGGAGCTGTCCGAGGTTCTGCACCGCTTGTGGCCTGAGGCCCATGTCCCAAGCCTGCCCGTGGCTGGTGGCCCTGGGCAGGTCCTACCCACCTCTCAGCCCCAGGCTGCCCCTATGAAACATGGGCGGATGATTCGGATGGTCTGTAAGGCCCCTGGCTCTTTCCCCGGCTTGGACTGCAGGCACTTTAAGGACGGGGGTCAGCTCCAAGTGTAGATCTGGGCACAAAGTGGACGTCCCACAAGAACATTGGCGTAAACAGCCTGCAAGCTGCGGCAGGGAGCGCAGGCCTCGCTGACATTCTCAAATGATGCCCGTGGTAGGGCTGGCACAGACCCAGTGGCTGAGGCCCAAGGCTGCAGGCACCCCACGGGGATGTGCCATCCTGCCACTCCGTGGGGAAGTGCGGGCACTCTGTCCTTGGGCACGGAGGGAGCTGGGGCCAGCCTGGGACTCCCAGGGATGGCACCTTTGCTGAATTCCTCTAGGGCTGCCAACCTGGCTATGTGTTCTCATCCCTGGGGAGAGAGGGCTGGGTGGGGCAGCCTTCAAGACGTGCACTTGGGACTCTAACATCCCTGGGTTCAAGTCCCGCTCTCTGTGGCGAGCCAGTGACTTTGGGCAAGTGGCAGACTCTCCAATAGCCTCCACTTTCTCATCTGCACAAAGGGGGCACCCACTTCACGGGGTCCTCGGGGCCAAGCGAGACAATAGGGTGCAGCAGGGTGCTCACCATGTTGTAAGTGCTCAGTAAGTAAGTGGTGGCTGTTAGGATTGTTACGCTGGTAAGTTAGTCTACTGGTTTCAAGGCTGGGCTGCTACTGACTCTCAGTCCCTTCCCCTGAGAAGTGGGGGATGAGTGGTCATCCCGGTGGTCTCCCAGGTCCTTTCCAAGCTTATGTTCTGTGGCCTACATGAGCTGTTACTCTCCTGTCACTACTTCCTCCAGTACTAGATTGTGGCCTTCTGGAAGGCCAGGGACAGTCTGCCCCTGGATGCCCAGCGAACAGGAAGTCCTCTGCCAGGGCTGACCAGCAGAGTGGGCAGAGCTCCTTACCTGAGCAGAGCCGCATGGGGGTGGTGCACAGCGTGGGGCCAGCTGGTGGCAGGGACAGGCAATGCCACCCACACGGAGGGAAGAGGCAACAGGGAGGCACCCAGAGCCCCAAAAGAAAGGTCATCCTTTCCCCTCAGGTCAGAGGTTGTCCCTCCCTCAAGGTCAGGGATGGGGCCCAATTTTCCGATGAGCCAGGAAAGCTCCCTGGATTTAAGAGCTTATGGAGAGTTTAATTAAAGAACCTCGTTGGTACTTTTGAAAAAATCCCTCTCCCTGCATTGATCCTCCTTTGAAAGGTGTTTGCTCCAGCAGAGCAGCGGAGGAAGGATGTGGGGGGACGAGCGGGAAAGGAGGGATTCATAAACGGCTGCAACGTGATGCGCATGGATGAGAGGCCTGGCTCCCTGGGTCTGCGGGGCCGAGGACCCAGCCCTGCCATTCTGCCTCCCGAAAGATGGCTGCGTTCAAACAGGGCTGAGACCCCCCGGCCCACCATGGGGCGTGGCTGGCCAGCCTGCCTTCTCCTGGCTGCCATTGCGTCCGTCCTGTCTCCCAGAAGCTGGGGGTGGCTGCAGTGACACAGCAAACAGTCTGGGCCCCGGGCGAGGAGCTTGGGGGCAGCCGGCTCTCTGCTGCCGGGAGTCTCCCGAGACTTCGCAGATGGCCCCAGCTTCCCTCGGGCTCGGCCGCTGGCTCAGCAGGGCTGGGCCCGGGCAGCGCTCTTGCTCCCCTGAGTTATTGGACAGGGCACAGCTGCCAGCTCCCGGCCTCTGCCCAACTCCTCCTTTGGCGCCCCTTCCACCACGGCCACCCCACTGCCCTGGGCCCCTGAATCAGGCACGGGGGCCCTCATCCTCCCTGTGTCTCAGGGGATGGAGCATCTGTGACATGGGGGCTGAAGACGCTGCAGAGGGAGGTGGGAGCGCCGGGGTACGGGGGGGGGGCTGTGCAGGTAGAGGGGAACCCCGGAGTGGGGGGACATGGTAAGTTGCCGGGGTGGCCCCTGAAACCCAGGAGCAGGAGGCAGCCGGGCCTCTGGACAGGACCGAATCTGAGGCCTAGACACCCAGCCCCAGGCCCCTGGTTCCTCTTTCACTGAGCTTCCCTTGGGGGGCTGCCCCACTCCCCTCTGTATTCTTCAGACCACAGGGAGAAAAACGGCCCCTCAGCAGCCCCAAGTGGACCTACTGCCCCTTCTTGGTCCTACCCCCAAGTACCTGGGAGAGTGAACCGGATCCGTCCTCCTTGGGCCATGGGCCCACCTTGGCACACGGTGTCCAGTGGCTGTGGACACCATCTGAACCTGTCTGAGAACCCCACTGTGAGAGCGAGGGTCGGGGGCTCCCAGAGGCCCTTCATCCTTGAGCAGGAAGTCACTCCCACAGGCATGCCTGACAAGTGGCCTGTGGCCAGGGCTGGGTGTCTGGAGGAGCCGCATGGGAGGGGTGGGTGGGCTGGGTAGTTCAGCAGCACCTGCCCCGCTGCCTCCAAGCGGACATCGAATGGGCAGGTGTGGAACTCACGTCCTCGGACACCCTGCCTTTGTCCAGGGCTCACTCCACTGCACCAAACCCCCAGGAGCAGGCCCTTCTTCCAGGCTGGCTGTCTAGCCAAGGTAGGGACTGGTGCAGGCTTTCATATACGAAAGTGTTTTAAAAGGTAGGTTTTATCATTATGCAGGTATGGTGAGGCCAACAGACCAGGAGGTGACTGCTGTTGAAAAGACAGTTTGTTACGCCCACAGATCCCTTGGGGAGGGGCTCACCACACCACGCAGGGCCACAGCAGGAACAGGGGCAGAGGGAGTGAGGGGAAGACACGGGCAAGAGCCTCCGTTGTGGTTCTCAGGGGAAGGAACAGGAGAGGCGTGTAAACAGGCTGAGGACTGGCTCATTTGAATAATTTCAGTGTGCTCTGGGCACAGGGGCTGTCCCTGGTTGGCTGGTACCTGTCCCTGAGGTGATTAGGGCAGGTGGATAGAGGCCCAGAGTGTAAGAACCCAAAAGAGGGAGACTGTGGGCTCTGGGTTGGTGGTTTGCATATGAAAGGCATGATCTCACAGTCCCTAGTAACTGGCCAGCACTGGCAGGGACAGTCCCTCCAGGGTTGGCCAGGCCTCAAAATGTCAAAGCATCAAAAACATAGAAAATAGGCCAGGTGCAGTGGCTCACACCTGTAATCCCAGCACTTTGGGAGGCCAAGGCAGGAGGATTGCTTGAACCCAGTAGTTTGAGACCAGCCTGGGCAATATCGAGATTTCATCTCTACAAAAAATAAAAAAATTAGCTGTGTGTGGTGGCACCTGTGGTCCCAGCCACTCCAGAGGCTGAGGCAGGAGGATCACTTGAGCCCAGGAGTTGGAGGCTGCAGTGAGCTATGATGATGCCAGCCCAGGCGACAGAATGAGACCCTGTCTCCAAAAAAAAAAAACAGAAAATAAAAAGGCAGGATTAATACAGAGGGTAGATGTCTGGGCAGAGGAGCCGCAGGGTCCCTACTCAGAGGTCCCATTCACCCAGCAGAGGAGTGACAGTCCTCTGAGGGAGGGCACTGGCCTTGCTCGGTGCCGCCTGACATGCCATCCTCCAACTCTCCCCACCCAGACAGCCTCCAGCCCTGGCCTCCGTCTTCCTCACCAGAGCCACCTGGTCTAGCCAGTGCTGGCTGGAAACACATGGAACGTTCTGGCTCTGAGCCCGGCCCACATGGTGGGGGCAGCTCTCCGACATGGCCCCATGTAGCAGGCCAGGGACAGGATGAGCTCAGGAGCTGGACTTGGGTTTGAGACGAGGCCCCGTCTTCACAGCTGGGGGCCCACGGCGAGTCGCCTAATCTCTTCAGGCCTCAGAAAGAGCATTTTGTTCAAGCTCTTTATTCAGTGTCCACGTTTCTTCTCTTTGGAAGCCCAGAGGCAGAGACGTGCCCGAGCTGATGAGTGCCCAGCGTACCAGAGCCGGCCCCTGCCCGTGTCAGCTCCACCAGCCTGACAGTTTTGCCAGCCCACGGCACCGCGGGCTCCCTTTACAATTCCCCACGGGCCCTGGCCCTGGCGGCGGGGCAGGGGCGAGCAGGGCCTGCCACAGCCCCTCACCCCAGCCTCCCAGCCACCGCTGGCTTCTGGCGCCAGTTTTTGTGACTTTGGAATATTGATCGTATTCCCTGCTGGCGTGCCTGTTTGTCGGTCAGGCTTTTGTTTGGGAGAGTCCTTTTGGAGGCTGCCTAGGGTCACCTTCCCATCCCGTCGGCCCACCGGAGGGTCTCCTGGCCACTGAGAAAGGCAGAGAAGAAAGGCAGGGCCCTGGGGAGACCCAGTCGATGGCACTATTCTTCCCGCACGCAGCAGCACCACTTCCGGGCGAAGGCAGGAGGGGCTCCAGATGCTTCTGCAGGCGGAAAAGAATCGCCGGGGACCGGGTGGGGGACAGAAGCCATTGCAGAACTGAGCAGCAACTTGGGGCGGAGCTTACAAATGGCGTGAAAGCTTCAGTGCAAGCCAAGCCAGGGGAGTGGGGCCGGCGCGGGCCGGGGTCTGCAGGCTGGGCATGCTGGCCTCACGGCGGTGCACCCTCTGCCCAGCGCTCTCGGGGTGCGCCAGGCCCTGCTACCGCAGGCTGCTTGCAGCACCAAGTGGAGACTGTGAGCTCTGGAGTCAGGCAGACCTGGGCCAGCTACTCCACGCCACGGTCCGTGACTGCCTCTGTGAAACGAGGGTAAAGAGGTGATGCGTGTACCCCGCTCATTGTGATGGCCTCTGATCAGCCATTACTTTTAAAACAACACCTCCGGCCCTGCTTCCTCAAGCTCTTCGCTTGCACCCTTGTTCCATCCACACTGAGCTTCCACGCTCTCGCCCCTCCTGGCTCGTGGACGTGCAAATCTCGCTCTGCTCCTCTCTTTTTGTTTATTTTATTTATTTATTTTTTGCTGTTGTTTTTTCTTTGTGTGTTTTGTTGCTGTTGTTGTTCCTTCCTCCTCTTTACTCGGCTAAGTCTTACCCAGCTTCTAGGTCTAAATCTCAACGTCACCTCCTCCAGGAAGCTCTCCTGGGCTAAGTGCTGTTGCTGTGCACCCTGCCGCACCTGCGCTGTCCGCATCCCAGCGCTCCTGTGGCGGACTCTCCGTTGAATTGCCTGTCTCTTCTGGGATGTGAGTTCCCTGGGGCCCACATCTGTCTGTGCACCCCTGTATCTCTGGGCCCCAGTGCCTGAATGAAGCTGCACGTCACAAATGATTAAGCGTGGCAAGCTGGGGCACTCCATCCCATGGGTTGGGGTTATTATTACCAAGTAGAGGCTGACAGGTGATGAAATGAGCCTGACAGTCCTCAGTGCCCGAGGCAGGGGGGGCGATGACGACGGCCTTGCATGGATTTTTCGGGGGAGGTGAGACAGTCCCTGGGAAATGCGGTCTTTTCCCACGAGGCTCAAGAGGTTGTAGCACGTGGGGAAGGTCAGGCTCCGGAGCCTGGCAAACCAGATTCAAATTCTGACTCTCTCGCTTCCTCCTCAAGCCTGGCGGGCTCCCCTTTGATAAAAAATACACACGGAAGATGGCTTTTAAGAGAATCAGATGTCATACTTGAGCACCTAGCACGGGGTCTGGCACGGAGCAGGTGATCCATTTTTTAAAAGCAACAGATGTTAATTTTTTAAAAGATACTACAAATCAAAAACATGTTTTACATCCTCTCCCTTTTTTTAGTCAATCCCCCACTCGCAGTTCATAATTCCTTCCCCATGACATCATCCTCAAAATAATGTTTTCAATTTATAATTTATTGGATTTTTTTCTCCTGAGACAGACATCCTCAAGTTTTGATCTAAAGAATACAATCAACAAAATTAATAATTAAATATAGGAAAATCTAAATTTGGTGACTGATCTCAGGAATATGAGTTAATCAGAAGAATTTTAGACCTTCCAGGCTCTGCACAGGGCATTGCATTTTGTGTATACTCTGGGCTAAGGAAGGCAGGAAAACTGCCTCACCGCCCCCCGACCTGCAGCCAGAGCGCTCAATAAGGAAAGGGCGCCGTTGGGAATCACACTGGGATGGCAGCCATAAGCCGGGACCGTGTGACAAATGGGGGCCTGTGGTCCCCCTCCTGAGGGCTGTCATCCTGAGGGTCACAGCCTCCTTCCTAGGGGCCCTGCTCCGCCTTAGGCTCCTTCCCCCACCTCCCCACCCCTAGCCCTGCGGGTGGCCAGTCTCCATCCACCTTCCACGCCTGCTAGACGGGGAGCTCACACAGTCCGTGAGTCTGGCCCTTTCGTTCCCGGGCTAGAAGGGTACGTGGCCCCGTGGGAGGCTCTCAGTAAATATTTGTTGAGTAAATGAACGTCTCAGAGCTGGAATGCAAGATAAAGCCTTTGGCCACGCCTGCTGCAAATTATGGTGAGCTTTGCTTTAACGTCATTGTCATCTCTAATAAATACTATAGTTCTTCTCTTTGGGTTTTCCTACCTGTGCACCTTTAACTCTATTCATGAAAAGGGAGTTCAAAAAAATTCTTGTTCTTATTCTTGTTCTTCGAGACAAAATGGGAGCAATGGTGAGAACACTGACTGCACTTGTGGAATCTGAACAAATTACCTAATTCCCCTGGCATTTTGGGAACCTCCACCCACTGCCCAGGATGGTCTCAGGCCACCTCCTCTTCCTTATAAAGTGCTTCTTGCCAGGCGGGGTGGCTAACACCTGCAATCCTAGCACTCTCGGAGGCTGAGGCGGGTGGATCATTTGAGCTCAGGAGTTCAAGACCAGCCTGAGCAAGAGCAAGACCCCATCTCTACTAAAAAATAGAAAGAAATTAGCTGAACAACTAAAAATATATATATATAAAAAAATTAGCCGAGCATGGTGGCGCATGCCTGTAGTCCCAGCTACTAGGGAGGCTGAGGCAGGAGGATCGCTTGAGCCCAGGAGTTTGAGGTTGCTGTGAGCTAGGCTGACGCCATGGCACTCTAGCCCGGGCAACAGAGTGAGATTCCGTCTCAAAAAAAAAAAAAAAAAGTGCTGCTCATCGTCAGAAATATGAAACAATGTGACCAGAACAGAAATCTCCCACTCTAGTTCCAGTTCTGACCTCCCGGGGAGGCCCAGATCCTCCATCCCCGTGGCCTTTCTGGGTTTCCTTTGTGTCCTGGGCACCCAGCAGCCTCCGCTCCCGCTGTCCCCTCTCTGGGAAGCTTTGCCTCTTCCCCACCTGAGGGGCCAGGCCTCCTGCCACCCCTCCCCCACACCGTAAGGCCTCCCTCCCCCCAGTGCTCATAGCACGCGTCATTGCCCAGAGGGTGATGGTTTATTGATTTGCTCTTCTAGCAGCTTCATTGAGGTATAATTGACATGCGCATATTTAGAGTGCACTGTTTGACACGGTGGGACACACAATTACACCCAAGAACCTGTCCCCACTGTCACGATGGTGAACACACCCGCTAGGGGCTCAGTTGCATCCTTCTGAAAATGCGTTTGTTGAAGCCCTAACTCCGCGCACCTCAGAAGGTGACTGTATTTGGAGACAGGTCTTTATAGAAGTAATTAAATTAAAATAAGGCCATTAGGATGGGTCCTAGTCCAATGTGACTGGTGTCCTCAAAAAAAGAGGAAATTTGGACGCGGACATGGGCAGAGGGAAGGCAACGTGAAGCTCACAGGAGAAACCGGCCATCTACAAGCCAAGGAGACAGGCCTGGGGCAGATCCTTCCTTCTTAGCCCTGGAAAGGGAGGCACCCTGCTGACGTCCCAGACTTCCAGCCTCTGGAACTGTGAGAACATGGATTTGTGTTATTCAAGCCCCAGTCTGTGCACTCTGTTATCGCAGCAGGAGCAGACTAGTGGGTGCCCCCTGTCCCTCAGACTTTCACACGCCTCTATGTGGCACCTCCTGCCCCCAAATCCCCAGCAAGCACTGGGCTGCTTTCTCACTGCACATTAGTTTGCATTTTCTAGAATCTTTCTGGAATCTTGTATAACGAAATCCTCCGCTACGTGCTCTCGTTTGCTCTGGCTTCGTTCACTCAGCGTCATCGCTTTGCGATTCCTCCGTGTCGCTGTGCCTATGGGGAGTTCGTTCTTTTTAGCGCTAAGTGCCGTCCAGTGAACTGACAGACCACGGTCGGTTGTTTAATTTGTGATAGCCAAACGGTGGGGGAAAGACCCAAACGTCCATCAACTGACGAATGGATACTTCCTTGTTTTTAATCTTTCTCTCCACCTGGAACGGGCCTCCACGGG
Organism: Avahi laniger; assembly: GCA_963575035.1. Classification (NCBI taxonomy): domain Eukaryota; kingdom Metazoa; phylum Chordata; class Mammalia; order Primates; family Indriidae; genus Avahi; species Avahi laniger. The sequence continues at coordinate 19,150 of CAUYSK010024189.1, forward strand.
AGCAGGGACGGTGTTCACAGCTATAGCCACGGCATCCGGGGACCGGGCCTGGCACGCAGCAGGCACTCAGTCATGCTGATAGAGCTCATTATTTAAGGGTCCCTGCTGTGGGGAGCACCTTGCCCGGCCTCTTTGTCCCTGGCGCGTAGCCTCTGCCGGCAGCTGGCTGAGCTGCTGCGGCGTCTGCTGCTCCCGGCTGCATCCCGCAGTGGTTCCTGTTCTCCCCCTGCCCGCCGCGGCCCCCAGCCCAGCCCAGCCCGTGGGGCCCGCTCCTGTGCTGGACACGGGATTTATCCCTCAGGGAAGATGTCCTGGCAATTCCTGCCCACGTGGACTTTTCACTTTGCTCAGGCTCTGCCCCCGCGGCGTTGCTGCCCGGCCGGCCTCCTCAGCTAATGTTCTCATTTATTCCACAAGCATTCCTTGGGCACCTGTTGCGGGCACCGCGCTGCATGCTGGGAAGACTGTCGCAGACAGACGCGGAACTCACAGTGCAGTCCCGGCGGCCGAAACTAAGCGAATCGTGCATGATCACCACCCACACCTGCTACCACGTGCCACGAAGGGCAGGGGTCCTGAGCGAGGGGACTAGCGACGGGGAACCTGATTTCCTTGAGGGGACCTCTGAGGGGGACCGCCGGGCAGAGACAGGGTTGAGGACGAGCTGGGACACTGCGAGGCTCCGAGTGTGCAGGGCTGCAGGAGGGTTGTGAGGCCAGAGCGTGGTGAGCACAGGTGGGGTCCCCCTGGAGGGTTGGGGGCTCGGGTACGGCCTCGAAGGTCGTATTCCAAGCCCTCTCCTCCCATCGTTCACGCGGCATTTCACTGCGCGCCCAGAGCCTATGCTGCTGTGGCTCTCAACCACAGTTAGTTTTTGTGCATCGCGAGCAGCAGTTGGGGGTGATGCTTAGTTTTCTTGCCCCCAGTCCCGCCCCCCGTGCGCTTAACAGTACGAGGCCCACGTTAGGCAGATCACGAACGTTCCTGCATTGATTGATTGATCGATCGGCTGATGCTGATTGATTATCTCATTGTTATGCGGAGGAAGGGGAGACTGCGTCCTGAAGGGCACGGTGTACTCGCATCCCGAAGCCGCGGATGTCTGCACAGGTGTCCTGGTGCAAGCGATAGCGTCCCCCGCAGAGCTGGGCTCCAGACTGTGCTGGAGGGTAGTTTATTTACAGGCAAAGTGGGGTTTCTTGCCACACCACTTCATTCCCCAGCAGAATCGAGGCTATTACAAATGCCTTCCGATATGCTAGCGTCAAAACCCACCCTCTTTCCAATATGCCTTGAAAAGGGCTTAAAATGTGGAATCTATTAAAATACAATGGATTTGTTTCTGCATTCAAAAGAGAAAGGCTCGGAGCACCGACCAGAAAACGAAGATGGAAAAGCGCACGTTTATGCACGAGGCTCTTTTTCCTTTTTGTCATGGGAACAGCTCTTTCCTCTCTCACTTGTTAATAACAAATTTGCTTCTCCCAGGCCCCGTGACCCGTTCCTGGAAGGCCACATGGTCTCCTAGTTGCCGTTTTCTTTGAGATGTACCACAGATCTGGTCTAGGGAAGGGCCAGACAGATGACGTTGAAAGACAGTTGTGCAGAAACCCCGGGGGACACCCTGATCCACGGTGAGAACACGGAGAGGGAAAGCGATTGAAGCCAGTGAGGTCATTAAAAAAACAAAGCCCGAAGCAGGGTAGCAGGCAGACAACAGAAAACCTGGGAGCGCCAGAATGAATTGCAGGTGGGGAACACCTGAACCCTGACGGAGATAATCTCAAGACAGAAGAAGAGAAGGAGGAGGAGAGGAAGAAGTCTGCACCCAGTAGGGAAAGGTAAATTGAATTTACCAGCTAAAAATATAAAAAGGTTCAAGAAAGGCTTTCATAAAATATTTAGAGCTAGGAGGGGCCTTCGGAATTATCTAGTCTGGTGGTTTTGAACCTTTTTTTGGTTAATTTTAGCATTGGACCTGTTTTCTTTGAAATAACATTGCAAAGCCTAGAAGAGCTGCTCTAGCAGGAATGGGGGGGCCCCCACTGCCCTTCCTACTCCCCAGACCTGGGGGCACTCCAGGGGGCATTGTTGAAAAGCTCTGATTTTCTCCTACCCCCCACACTACAGAGGAAGCGGCAGAGGTTGAGGGAGGTGACGGGAGTCCCAAGGGAGCCACCTCCGTGCTCACCAGTCCTGGGGAGGTGACAGCCGCATGTGGGCACGATGCCACAGGCCTTGCAGAGGGCGACTCTGACCAGACACTCTGTGGCCAGACAGGGTGGGGAGCCCCAGCCCAGCTCCTGCAACTTGGGCGGATTAGCGTGCCCCTCTGAGCCTCAGTTTGCTCATCTGTCTGGTGGGAATAATCACCTGCCGCGGTGGGTTGTGGCCCGGAGGCAGGAGTGAAGGGCACCCCAGCAAGGAGCAGGCCCCTGAGGACATGGTGGGGTGAGGGATGGCGCTGTCGCCAGTGCTGTTCCCGCCCCATGCTCCTGGGCCCTCCAGAGCGTGGTCGTGAGGATTAGAGGAACGAAGCCTTCGCAAGCAGCAGCCAGGTGTCCAGCACGGAGTGAGCGCTCAGCAACCCACTGTCATTATCACGGCCACTGTCACTACCAACACTCTTACTAGTTCCAAGGCTCTCCACAGGCCCACAAAGTGGCTGCGGTGTTACCATGACAGTATCACCATTTTACAGGTGCAGAAACGCAGGCACAGAGCAGTTGAATGACTTTCCTGAAGCCCCAAAGCTCGTGGGTGACAGAAGCCAAGTGGTCCCTGGCTACCCTCTCCAGGGCTCAGACCACCATACCAGGGTGTGAGCTGGGCAAAGTGGGCTCCAGACCACCCGAGTCAGCAGCGGGGCCTGAGCTCCCCCCCTCAGCTCCTCCCTCCTCCACCCCCGTGGCTCTGCCGGTGGCGCCAGGCGGGGTGGTCCTTCTGCGGGACTGTACCGCCCTCTGGTGGCTCCACCAGCAGACTCCGGCCAGCAGCCAGGCTGTCCGGAGGGGCGTGAGCCCTTGTCCACCAGTGTTGCACCCTAGCCCCTTGCATCCCCCAATGTGCAGACCCCACGTTGTCCAGTGATGCAGGGAAGGGCCATACCATGACCCCCACCCCACCGGAACAGACATCAGCCACTGCTGGAGCAGCCCGCAGGCCTCGCCAGGCACCAGTCCGGTATAACTAGAAATGGGGACTCGGCAGTGGCTGGGTCAAGGGGCGGCGTGGAATCCTTGTTTAGGTGCCTCCACTCGGGAGTGCAGGCGTGTGTGTGTTTCTACGTGTCGGGACCATGTGGAGGCAGCATAAATAGGTGAGAAGGAAAGCAGGGGCGGATCCCAGCACGTACCGTGCACCTCATCATCTACAAATCCAAAGCAGCAGCTACATGGGGTTCAGGGAGAGGATGGAACACTTTCCAGATGTACCTTTTGCAACTACCAGCATCATCATTGCACGTTTTAAAAGCCAAGAGACAGACAGGAGTGTAAACTGATAAAACTATTCTGAAAAAGATGTTTGGCAGTACCTGCTAAAACTAAGTGCACATACACCCTAAGGCCCGCAACTCCATTCCCGGGTACATGCGTGGAAATCTGGAAACACACAGACACACACCCTTAGAAAAGACAGGCACGAAAATGCTCATGACTGCATCATTAGTAATGACCCAAACCTGGAAACAGCTCAAATGTCTTCAAGAGTAGAATGGACGAGCCGGGCGCGGTGGCTCACACCTGTGATCCCAGCACTCTGGGAGGCCGAGGTGGGAGGATGACTCGAGGTCAGGAGTTTGAAACCAGCCTGAGCAAGAACGAGACTCCGTCTCTACTAAAAATAGAAAGAAATGATCTGACAACTAAAAAAAATATATATAGAAAAAATTAGCCAGGCATGGTGGCGCATGCCTGTAGTCCCAGCTACTGGGGAGGCTGAGGCAGAAGGATTGCTTGAGCCCAGGAGTTTGAGGTTGCTGTGAGCTAGGCTGACGCCACAGCGCTCTAGCCCAGGCAACAGAGTGAGACTCTGTCTCAAAAAAAAAAAAAAAAAAAAAAGTAGAATGGATGAGCAAATTGTGGCAGTGATATACATTCCATATAATATTCTAGAATATTACTCAACAGTGAAAAAGAACTGCATGTAATTACAGATTCACATGCAACAGCATAAGCAAGTCTCATAGACGTCATGCTGAGCAAAAGATGTCAGACCCAAATCTTCCATTTACACGAAGTTTAAAACCAAGCTAAACAAATCTATGGTGAGAGATCAGAATAGTGGTTACCTCCAGTAACCACTGGGGTGGGAGTTCTGACTTGGCGGGGCATAAAGGAACCTTGGGGATGGGTGGGGGTGCTAGGAATATTCTAGATCTTGTTATGGATGGTGGCTATATTGGGGTAAAATCTCATCAAACTGTACATTTAATATTATACTGCTTTATTGTGTGTTGGTTAAACCTGAAAAGCAATCTAGAAGGAAAAGGAAAGCCAGCAGACTGCGAGGGAAGGGGGTGGGCTTGTTGCTCGCCTGAGCAGCCCTGGTGGGCAGTGGTGACCTGGGACTCTGGACAGGTGGGCTCGGGCTTGCAGTCTGGCCTTGCTGAGATAACGCCACTGAACCTCGGGCATAGAGGAGGTCCCAGGCTTGCTGGCATTCAGACATTGTTTTCAAAACCCCAGAGGGTCCTGCTCCCTTGCTTCCTTTTATGAAATGTACTTGATTAATTTCCTAGTTCAAAGCTGCAGAGTAGGAGTGTGGCTTCCCCCTCCTCCTTTCATTTTGCTTATTTGTATTTTTACATTTTTCTACAATAAATGTGTTATAGCTTTTGTGATATGAAAAAAGGCAATAAAAGCTATTTTAATTAAAGGAAAAAAGCTGTGAGTGCAGATTCTAGTTTGTGGATTTTGCAGAAAGGCAGACTCTAAAAGCATTGAGGTTATTTGAGTTGGGGAAAGGGTGGGGGGTTTTGAGCTTTCTGGACAAAACTGCCTCTGCCGCCTTCTCCTGTCTAAGAGGTAGCAGCCTTTTTATTGATACAAATGCAAAAACATCACATGCCTTCGAGAGCGATCAGATTGTGCCCTCCTTAATGCGTTACTCAACTAAGTGCTTCAACTTTAGCTCCCTTAGCTTTCCAACAAGCTAGAAGGCAGGTTTTGTTATCAATTTCATCTAGAACAGAAGGCCAGCACGGCAAACTGCACATGGCTGACAAGTGCCTGGCTTAGAGTGGCTTTGGTGACAGTGGCTCAGATGGCCACGCCGGGGGGGGGGGGGGGGGGGGGAGGGTACGGACCAACTGGCCCATCTATTGATT
>CAUYSK010024196.1:0-24920 GCA_963575035.1 Avahi laniger
AGTGATCCTCCTGCCTCAGCCTCCCGAGTAGCTGGGACTACAGGCATGCGCCACCATGCCCGGCTAATTTTTTCTATATATTTTTAGTTGTCCGATTAACTTCTTTCTATTTTTAGTAGAGACAGGGTCTCGCTCTTGCTCAGGCTGGTTTCGAACTCCTGAGCTTAAACAATCTGCCCGCCTCGGCCTCCCAGAGAGCCAGGATTACAGGCGTGAGCCACCGCGCCCGGCCTAAAAATTATTTTTAATTATAGTAAAGTTCACATATTATTTACCATCTTAACCACCTTAAAGTGTACGATTCAGTGGTAGTAAATATATGCATATTATTGTGCAAGCATCAACGCCATCCATCTACAGAATGCTTTTCATCTTGCAAAACTGAAACTCTGTACCCATTAAACATTAATTATTCCCCCCTCCCCTTTAATAATTTTTAACAGCTTTATTGAGATATAATTCACATGCCATACAATTTTCATTTGAAGTGTATGATTCAATGGTATGAGCATAGTTGCAGAATTGTGCAACCATCACCATAATCAATTTTAGAAGTTTCATTATCCGCAGAAGAAACCCTGTCTATACCCATTAATGGTCACTCTCCATTTCTTCCCAACCTCCCCAGCCCTAGGCAAATACTCATCTGCTTTCTGTCTCTATAGATTTGCCTATTCTGGAAGTTTCATATAAATAGAATTATGTAATATGTGGTCGTTTATGATTCTTCTTTCACTTAGCATAATGTTTTCAAGCTTCATCAATGCTGTAGCATGTATCAGTACATATTCCATTGTGTGACTATGCCACATTTTATTTATCTGTTCATCAATTGATGGATATTTGAGTTTTTTCCACCTTTTTGCTAGTATGAATAATGCTGATATGAACGTTCGTGTACAAGTTTTTGTGTGGACATATGTTTTCACTAGGGTATATATCTAGGAGCACAATTGCTAAGTTGTATAGTAACTCCATTTTTTTTTTTTTTTTTTAACGACAGAGTCTCACTGTGTTGCCCGGGCTAGAGTGCCGTGGCGTCATCTTAGCTCACAGCAACCTCAAACTCCTGGGCTCAAGCGATCCTCCTGCCTCAGCCTCCCGAGTAGCTGGGACTACAGGCATGCGCCACCATGCCCGGCTAATTTTTTTCTATATATTTTTAGTTGTCCAATTAATTTCTTTCTAATTTTAGTAGAGACGGGGGTCTCACTCTTGCTCAGGCTGGTCTCGAACTCCTGACCATGAGCGATCCGCCCGCCTCGGCCTCCCAGAGTGCCAGGATTACAGGCGTGAGCCACCGCGCCCGGCCCCCAATGAGATTTTAAAACAACAGATAATCACCAAACTGACTGCGAAGGTCTGGTGAATGCAGAGCTTTTGTTCTACTAGGTGGTGAGCGCCAGGCCCAGCCAACTTGCTCCCTTTTCTGCATTTTGCTCGCTCAGGACCCAGCCTGTCCAGTGAATAAACATGGAACAAATACTTAAGGACACGAGTTTGAAGAGGCACCGAATTATTAGCATGGCTGAGTTGCTCCACCCAGCCCTATTTATAACTCTACACTGTGGCCTTAGTACAGGACAGTTAAAAATATCAGGAGGAGGAAGGCGTGCGGGCGGCTGGGCCCCGGCACACCCGCGCTGCAAGCCCGGGGCGACCCATGGCGCCACGGGTGGGGTAAGAGTCCCCTGCCTGTCTCCCAGCTCCCTGAGGAAGCTGTATCTTGGGTTTGACAGGGCAACCTTCCCAGATACATTTTTCCAACCAGAATTTACAAGTTAAAATTTTTCTCTTACTTGAAAGAAGCCAATGTGAAAGAACTACATACCGGATGGCTTCAACCATGTAGCATTCTGGATGTTAGATAAAAATTACAGGAGGCCACTGTTTTGGACTGAGCTCCTGCACTAGGCCCCAGCAGACTAGACCAAACCAAAATGGAGTCACTCATGCTAAGTATCATTTAATCAAACTGAAATTTTCAGACAGCAGGTAGATCCCCAAACAGACCCGTTTTTCTTGAAAACAGGAGATTCCAGACCACCCAAGTCCCCTCAGCTTTAACCCTTACAAGAAAAGTAACATGAAGTAACCGGTTGTTAATCAATCGGACTTTTTCCTTTTGTTCTGTTTCCTCGTTCCCACCTCACACAACCCACTGTTCCCCACTGCCCAGCGGGAGTTCTCATTCTATTTTGTAGAATGGAGGCTGCCCTGACTCGTGAATTATGAATAAAAGCCAATTCGATCTTTAACTAAATTTGTTGTAATTTTGTCTTTTGACATGTAAAAGGAAAAACTATGGAGACAGTGAAAAAAATCCCAAGTTACCATGGGTTAAGGGGGAGGGAGGGATAAATAAGCAGAACGCACAGGACTTTGAGGGCAGTGAACCCATTCTGTGTGATACGACAGTGGTGGGTACATGTCACTGCACATTTGTCCAAACCCAAAGAATGCACAACCAAGAGTGAACCCTGATGAGAAGTGTGGACTCTGCGGGGTAACGACGTGTCGATATCCGCTCATCAGCTGTAACATGTGAGCCACTCTGATGTGCGGCGTTGGTAATGGGGGGCTAGGCATGCACGGAGGCAGGAGGTTTATGGGAAACTCCCTACACTTTCTGTTAATTTTGCTATGAACCTACAACTGCTCTAAAAAAACAGACTATTAAATATTTTTCTCAAAAAAAAATTTTTTTTTCTCTCACTAAGGGAAAATACCTTACCAAATAAAAAAGTTGCAAAGGCTTAGATTGCATTTATATACTAATAATAACTATTCCAAATGCTAATCGACTTAATTTGGTTCCAGATTGGTCTGACCCCCTTTGATCATATTAAAATTCTGAGTCTTATTTAAAGCAAGCAGCAGCTCAGGGTTATCTCTCATGACTAAGAACCCAAGTAAGTTGCTGAGTTGTGAAGCAAATCCATGAACCCTAAAACCAATAACAGTATCATTTGTTGACGATTTACGATATATCAGCCTCCAAGGTAGGTGCTCATACACTCTTATCTTCCTAATAAACATGTACGGCAAATACCATTTTATAGAAGAAACTAAAGCTTCAAGGGAAGTGATTTTCCTGAAGTCCCAAGACTAAGCAGAAGTATGTACATCCAGCAATGAAACCAACTGAGTCTAACCCCAAGGTCTGCATTCTTTTGAGTACACTGCAATGCCTCATGCTACATATATTTAATGCTTACAATTGTATACCAGATGATAACTGCAACAACAATAATACAACAGCTAAAAGTGACTACCTGTGACTCTCCTGGGGTAGGTACTACTATTGTTCCCATTTACTAACAAAGAGTCCAAGGCTCAAAGTCAAATGGCTCTTAGGTCGTGGAGCACTGACTCAGAACCATGCGCTCTGCTCCAGAGTGCACAGGCTTAATCATTACCTGATACTACCATTGACGTCACAACACCATCAATAGTTACGATGGCAGTGCTGTTACGGAGCAGGAACCCTGAGATAAACATGTCATGTGTGTGCCCCAGCTAGGTATTTATAACTGATTACCAGACTTACTGTACAGCCACAAGCCAAGTGTCATCAGAGCATGTGAACGACAGTATCATTGGTCTCATTTTCTCTGTAAGCTTCTGGACTCAGTCTACTTTATCTGTTCATAGATACATGCACTACTTAACCAGGCATAGCTTTTCCACTGCCCAACTCGGTTTCAGGCCGATGCTTGACTTTACCCCGGACATAACTACCCCAAGTGGATTTAAATGGAGAAAGTCTTTATAACTGCTTCATTTACAGGCATTGTTTTCTTAGACACTTAGGTAAAAATAAACAAATAAATGTTAAAACATTTATTCAAAAACAAGCAAAACTGTGATTAAGATACATAACTATTTGGGGCCAGGCGCGGTGGCTCACACCTGTGATCCTAGCACTCTGGGAGGCCGAGGCCGGAGGATCGCTTGAGGTCAGGAGTTAGAGAGCAGCCTGAGCACGAGTGAGACCCCGTTTCTACTAAAAATAGAAAAAGTAGCCAGGTGCGGTGGCATGTGCCCATCGCCCCAGCTACTCCAGAGGCTGAGGCAGGAGGATCGCTTGAGCCCAGGAGTTTGAGGCTGCAGTGAGCTATGATGACACCACTGCACTCTAGCCGGGGTGACAGAGCAAGACTCTGCCTCAAAGAAAAAAAAAAACTTAATTTGTAAAAGGCAATAAAATGATAATTGAGAATAGCGGCTACCTTTGGGGAGGCAGGCAATGGCGCTGGCAGGGGGCAAGGTCACTGCAGTGGAATCGTGACGTGCAGGCTCATAAATTAGGTAGCGGGCGCGTGGGTGTTTGTTTAATTATTGGCCTTTAAAATTCATAAATGCGTGGATGTTTATAACTTTCCATGTATCAAGTACTACATATTAATAATAATAAATGCATCAAAGAAAATGTTCATGGGAAGCTAAGCTACCCTCAACTACGCAGAGGTCCTTACGCGTTCCATTCAGAGGCAGCTGTACTCTCCAAGCCTCAGTTTCTCCATTGTCAAATGGGATCTTCCGCTACGAGTCTTCCTTCGAGGGTGCACAGTACAAGAGATCGCCAGCTCATGAGTCAGGCGAAACATTTTGGTCAGCCTAAACACCTTTCCCGAAACTCCTCAAGTTAGTAAATACTGCTTCCCATCTAACACTGTTCTGGAGAAAAAGAGTTGCAATTTGAGAAGACTCCTTATTTTCTGAGCAAAGGGAAAACAAGACAATTTGCTTAGCCCACTTTCCTGGGCTTAGGCCCAGGCCTTAGGAAGGGGCTTCAAGGAGACAGAGACAAATGACACCTCGCTACAAGGTAGCAGGGGGTTCCCGGGACTGGCATTCACGAAAGGTCAGGATAAATGACGGGAGAGAGATCCTTAGCTGATAGGAGGGTTGCGGGAGGAGGTCACACTCGCTCAGGGGGAGGCTGAGCAGCCGAGAGCAGCTCCACAGAGGCAGCCGCCACCTCGAGATGAAGCCGGGGACGGGGAGGGGGGAGTCGCCCGGTGGGAGAGGCAGCCGGGCCACCATCTCGGGCACGGGTCGGGCCCTGCCCCACCTCACCGCCTGCGGGTCCTCGTGCAGCTCATGAAACGTCTCTGCACGTCTGTTTCTTCAGTTCCAGAACGGAGACAGCGGTCGTAGCGGTCACGCCCGCACGCCTCGCAGGGACAACACAGAGACTGCGAGAGACAGTCACGAAGGGCTCGGAGCTGTCCTCGGCACGCGGCCCGCACTCTGGGAAGGGTACTGCCACCTCTGCGACATGTGCTGATGTGATTTCTGAGATAGATGAAGTTCGAGAAAAACGTGAGTGTAAACAATATGTGCTCTCGTCTGCAGAGGGGAAATACACAAAGCTCTTATGACGTATGTCTGCATGTGTTTGTAACATCTGTGGAAGAACACACGAGAAACTGGCTGACAGTAGGTGTCTCTATGGAAGGGACCCGGAGAACAAGGAGCCAGGGATGGAGACTCGGTCTTCATTAAATAGCTGACCTGTAATTTTTTTTATGATCTGTATCCATTACCTATTTCTAACTGACCTCTTTTTTAAAGAGTAAACAATAAGCTGGCTCGATAGCAGTGGCAGTGATGAGGGGGATGGTTATAAGACATCGTAGGATGGAGCTACAAGATCCAGTACCTGACCATAACAGAAGAGGTGAGAAGAAAAAAAACAACAACAAAAATGGAACTGAAATTCTGGGTCTAGTTCGCTGGGAAAACACTCAGGCTTCTTATCAGAAACAGGTAAGGTAAGAGAAACTAAGGACTGGGAGGCTTGAAAGAAGAGACGTTTGGATACATTGCGTTTCACATGCCGCGAGGACGTTTCATTTCATTTCCAGCTGGAAATCAGGGGCGCTGCGGTGGTCAGAGACAAGAATTTGCGCAACTGCGGCACAGGCAGGATGGCCGAGGCGAAGAGACTTCCCAGAGACAGAGAACAAAGAAAGAAGTGACACGTGAGTTCACCGTGAGATGTTCGCATTTATGGAAAACTTTTAGCCAATGAGATGTTTCAGTGGCCTATTTTGAACAATAGCATACGGAGCTCATCTTTATTTTCATCGGACATCTTTAAGTTCAAACAATAAGTGTTCCTTTTGCTTCGTATTTGCTCTTCCTGCCCACCGGCAGAGTGGGATGGGAAAGGATATCTGGGCTTCGACCCTCGCTCCCGCTTACCAGACACGTCACTTCTCCGAGCCTCAGTCATCGTGAGCAGTTACACCTTTTGCACAGGGCGGTTGTGGAAATTCCATGAACAAGTGCACAGGAGAGGGCCGAGAACAGTCATTGCCCACGGAAGGCGGCAAGTAAGTATGATCATGAAAATGAAATTTACAGTCTAGGCGGACTACACATTACTTACACGTGAGCGGCACCAGCCAGCACCCACCTAAAAATCCAACCCAAGTTTGGTCCCGTGACCGTCAGTGCTGGGCCACGTGAAGCACATACCGTTCCCTACACACCTCATGTGGCCTCAAACAAGGAAGAGTATGCCCAGGTTTAAGAGCCAGGATTTTGTAAATATCTTTTTTTTTTTTTTTTCAAATGAGGGCTTAACGACCTCACAATTCTCTCTTCCCAGAAACTGAGCAACATTATTGACTGATGACTTATTTCTGTTTAAATTTATATTTCAAACGCAGAGTCATTAGCTAATTTACCTCCTCAATGCCACACTTGGTTTAAGCAGTCAGACTTTCGAAGACGACACTCAGATCTTCAAATGGGTCTTTTCCTAAAAGCTTTTGAGATCATTTCACATCATAAAGCCAAACGTTCCATTCTTTAGTCTTAAGACCTCTGTGGAAAGTTAGTATAACAACCGGACAGTGCCTTCTGTCTTAAGAATAAATTTATGTTTAGTCATTTTGGACTGTGATCATGGGACTTCCTTCTCTGGAACACAACGAAACTACTTCATGAGCGATAATGGTATTGTGGCTATGTTTAAAAAAAGAAAGTCCTTACCTTTTAGAAAGCCATACTGAAATGTTTGTGGATGAAATACCGTGAAATCTGGGATTCCTTTAAAATACTAAGCGGTGGCAAAGTGAATGACAGAAGAAAGAAAATTCGCGATGAATTGGTAAATGTTGAAGCCAGGTGATAGATAGGTAAATGAGATTTCACTTTGCTATTCTCTTTACCTCGGTATTTGTTTGAAATTCACCACAGTAAGTTTCCACCACATGGAAGCTGCTTCTTTGCTACTTAAAGATCGCAAAAATACCATGCACACTGATGCACGTGTGTTATTAGAACGTGCTTAGGAGTGCAACCTGCAGATTAGGGACTCCAGAGACGACTCCTTGGACAAAATGATTAAGGCCAGCTTGTTAATCAGATGTATAGCTACTATGATATAATCTTATAGCTTAAATTTTATAAATTTGCACATCTAAAATACATCCTTCTCTGGCTATCTGCTCCCATTGCAAATGAAGAATATAAGGTAATAATAAAATTTACAGAAAAAGTACTAAGCATCTGATGCCTATGACTTTTTTAGTATATGTGTATATTTATATAGTAATAATATATTTTCCTCCATTTTTAAATGTCGATTATGAGTAAGAACACATCTTTTTTTTTTTTTTTTTTTGAGACAGAGTCTCATTCTTTTGCCTGGGCTAGAGTGAGTGCCGTGGCGTCAGCCTCGCTCACAGCAACCTCACACTCCTGGGCTCAAGCGATCCTTCTGCCTCAGCCTCCTGAGTAGCTGGGACTACAGGCATGCGCCACAATGCCCGGCTAATTTTTTCTATATATTTTTAGTTGGCCGATTGATTTCTTTCTATTTTTAGTAGAGACGGGGTCTCACTCTTGCTCAGGTTGGTTTCGAACTCCTGAGCTCAAACAATCCACCCGCCTCGGCCTCCCAGAGAGCTAGGATTACAGGTGTGAGCCACCGCGCCCGGCCGCAGTGTACAACTTTTACAGAGAGCAGCTTAGAAATGCATATTAAAAGACTAAAAAAGTGCATCTCCTTTGAATCAGCTATTGCACTTTTAAATATTTGTCCAAGAAAATAAGTATGTATACTAAAATCTTGTTAAAAGAATATTCATCAAAAAATAGAAAAAATATGGGCAAATCTATCTAATAATAAATGATAATTACAAGTGATGGTAATTATGTATAACGGAATTTTAAAAGAGCCATTAAATATGGTTCATAGAAATATGTTTACTGCATGTAAGAGCATCACAAAATGTTAAACACGAAAAGTTATTCAATTTCATATTTAAATATTTATAAATGAGTATGCACAGAAAAATTCTGCATGGATAAACTGTATTTTCTTTTATGTTAATAGCGGTTATCTATGAAAGCCAGGTTTACAACCTTTCTTCTTCTTAAGTACCTATAAGTTCTAATTTGGTACACTGAGACTATCTTTAAAAAAAAAAAAAAGAGGTTTTGAAGACTTACACCAGTGGGAAATTGCACAGGAAGGCTGAGAACATACCTAACGAGAGTTCCTTTGCCTACGCACCTAACGTACGCTATCGTAATAAATAACTAGGTTCTCTGCCTCACTAAACGTGACTTCCCACAGCACAGGAACTCAAGTCTTACTCGGGTCTTTTTTACTCCTAGTGCCTTTCCTGTGTGGCGCAACAGTGGGCTGAACGAACAACCCTTAACTGGGAGGCCCAGAGAGGCGCTCCCCGCAACCTAAGGTTCAGATTCTTTTTTCTTTTTTTTTCCGACACAGAGTCTCACTTTGTTGCCCGGGCTAGAGTGAGTGCCGTGACGTCAGCCTCGCTCACAGCAACCTCAGACTCCTGGGCTCAAGCGATCCTCCTGCCTCAGCCTCCCGAGTAGCTGGGACTACAGGCCTGTGCCAACATGCTCGCTAATTTTTTCTGTATATTTTTAGTTGTCTGGTTAATTTCTTTCTATTTTTTCAGTAGAGAGGGGGTCTCGCTTTTGCTCAAGCTGGTCTCGAACTCCTGACCTCAAGCAATCCTCCAGCCTCGGCCTCCCAGAGTGCCAGGATTCCAGGCGTGAGCCACCGCACCCGGCCCTAGGGTTCAGATTCTGTACAGGAAACCCAGACGGCCGTCTGTGAAACAGCCGAGGCTGGCCACACCGCCTCTCAGCAAACACAAATTCCATTTTACAAACAGCTCGGACCAAAAACCCTGAAGTTTTCCTTGAGTCTCCTTTCTCTCACTCCTCACACCCAATCCATAAACAGATCCAACTGAACAAATCCTGTTGCTGCTACATTTCAGATGCATTCTTACAACCAGTCTCGCCATTTCACTGCTCCCAGCCTGGTCCAAGCCGGAGCTCATCTCTTGCCCACAGACCTGCAGCAGTCCCCGGCTGCTCTCCACGCTTCCACGCTTCCGCACTGTCGTCCCTGCGGGACAGCCAGAGTGGTGTTTGCTAAGGCGGCCCTCACCATGCCACTCTAAGCCCCCGACCCCCAATAACTTCCTTCACGTGTAGAATAAAAGTGTTTTTATTTGCCAAACCCCTTCATGGCCTGCCCCGGACGCTGCTGGGAACCCCTCTCCTTCCCTGCTGGCTCACAGGGCTCCAGCTGCGCTGGCCCGCTTCCCATTCCTGGAACTTGTCACAGGGCCTCCCCGCTCCCAATTCCCATCTTTTTCCCCTCTTTGCTGGGAATGCACTTCTCCTTAAAAGCGACCTTATCAATAAAGGTCTCTGCTTAAAAGTCAACTTATCAAAATGGCTATGCTTAACCACTGTTTTTTTAAAATTGCAATCCTTTCCTTCACTATCTTCCTCTAATCTTAATATTCCAGCCTGGGTGACAGAGAGAGACCCTGTCTCTTAAAAAAAAAAGTACTTAAGTTTGAAAGTGATTTACTTTAAAATATAAATATACTGGGCAGCGGTCAGCATCATTTACAGCACTTACTTCCCTTTCGATATATATGTTGGGGAAACAAAACCTGAGCAGCAGACCAGAAGTTCTGCATGACCCTCGCTGACCATCCCGTCGCTGGAGTAAATTTAGAATGACACTCCTGAAAGTCAGCCGCAGTGCTTCAAAAACACATGACTTTTCAAAACACCAAGGTGAGCACAGCGTAATATAGAATCCAGGCTGTGGAGCTGGGTCCGCCTGCGTTAGAATTCTATTGCTGTCAGCTGAGCTGCTGGATGATCTTGGCCATGTTCTCTCACTTCTCTGGGCTCCGAAACTCTGTATCGTCCATAAAATCCAGATAAGAAACCCTACTCTGCAGGGTCGTTATGAGAACTGGGACAACGCCCAAGCACATCGAATGCAAGCACATCTTGTCCCCAGCAAAGAGAGGACGTGAGAAAACAATGTGCAGCTTAATGGAGCTGCAAAAGCAGCGAAGGATGGAAGTGACATTCCACGTTCCCTGAGAGGAAACAGCGGCTTCCTTCATACCCCAGTCAGCCTTAACAATTATCCGGCGATGGCACCGGCCCCGCGAACCCGGCTTCACTGTCGCAGGTATCCTCCTCCGCCTGCGTGCTGCATCCCAAACCTGACTCGCTTAGAAACGAAAAGAAGAAACCAGGAATTACTCCATGGAGTTAACCCTTGCGTAGCAAAAGCCTATCGTCCCCTGCGGCGTCCAGACAGCTGAAACAGCGCCCCCACCTGAGGCCTGGCGGTGACAACGTGCCCCCTGTGCGCGCTCCAGCTGAGGCTCCTGCAAAAAGCGAGCTGCTAGCAACAGTTTGCTCGACCTAAACTTCCGCTTTCCACGGCGGCTGCTGTCCCGGCGCGGGTCGGTCAGTCTCCGTCTGGCCCGTACCCCACCGCCCGGGCACTTCCCCCGACAGACCACAAGGGGCAAACGGGAAGTTAGGGCCACGCCGACAGGAACAGGGCTCGCGGCTCCCGGGCCCCTCCGTCCACCGGGCCAGCGCGGGCCAGGCTCGCCGCGGGCGGCCGCACACGGTACCTGGATCAGGCCCTGCTGGAACAAGGCGCTGTGCACGCAGCCGGGGACCTGCCCGGGCAGCTCCAGAGAGCCGTTGCCGCTGCGGATGCTCCAGCTTCCCCGCAAGCTGTAGCTGCGCGCCTCGGCCCCGGAGCCCGCGCCGCACAGCGCGAGCAGCAGCAGGAGGTGGGGGCGCATCTCGGGGCGGGCGAGCGGTCGCGTCCCGGCGCTGCAGGGCACCCGCGGGGAAGCGGCTCATCCGCTCGCAAGAAGCCCGGGCGCCAGCTGTCCCCGCCCCGAGACCCGGCTCCGCCCCCAGGTCAGCTGAGCTCGCTGCCCGCGGCGCGGGAGGCGGGTGACGAACGCGGAGTCGGCGCGGGGACCCGCGGAAGCCGGGCGTCGCGGGTGCGGGCTGCCGCCCCTGTGCACGGCTGCAGGCGGGGGTCCCGGAGCCCTGCGCCGCCCTGGGCGGTTCTTCCCGCGGCTCCGGTAGATCTCGCACGGCCACTGGGACGCGGGCCCCTGGGCGCAAAGTGGCACGAAGCCGCGGGAGATCGGGACCGATCGTACGTGGAGATCACAGCTAGAAGGGCTCCTCACCCCCTCCGGGAACCAAGGCGGAGACAACCCGCCACTTCCCGCCCCAGAGGTTACGCAGACCCTCGTCCCCGGGGCAGGGCGCCCCCGCAGGAGCCTTGAGGGCCCGAGCGCGCGCACGGGATGCGCAGGTGACCTTAAAACCCTCCGCGCTGGCCGTGCGCCGTGGGCAAGCCGCAGAATCTGCAACGCCTCCGTTTTCTGAACTCCTTGTTCAGGTGTTAAAGCATAAATGAGTTAGCACTTACGATCGTCCCTAACGATGCCAGAGCTCCCAAGAAATGCCGCAGTTATTTCAGGTCTTGTAGTCAGATGTGCAGTTATTTCAGGTCTTGTAGTCAGGTGTCCATCCCACTCTTGCAGCAGGATGTAGCAGTGGCCCTAGAAGGTCGACAGGGAATGCCTCGTCGGGTAAAACAGACCGATTTATTCCTGTGTTGTTTGTTATTTGCCTTATTTTTATACCTGGAAAAATCCTCGAAGAGAAGTTCTCCTCTCAGCAAATCCAAGCTTTGTTTTGCCTTGTGACAATATTTTACTTTTGCAGAGTCAGCATCTCGGCTTTAGGGACGCAGGCCAAGCCCCTGGCTTCACAGCTGAGGGAACTGGGTCTGAAGAGGTCCAGTGACTCGCCGGTCACACAGTGGCACACAGGATCGAACCCTCCTCTCTGGCTCCTGCTCTCCTTCCGGTAGAGCCCGTTGACGTTACAGGGGAAAGGCTCTAGCCTTCCTCGCTGGGAAACATTTTTACTTTCGATAGGAACAAAGCTCTAGATTCAAGTAATAGGTCGTAATTCACGGCATGAAACGGCCAGCCACGGTCTGTGCAACACTGTAACAAGTCTTGCAGCACCAGCGGTGGCAGGGAATTTTTTCATATATCCCAGAGATTCTGTTAACCCAGACCATGGGCTAAATCCATCCTAGCCAATATGCGTGGATATACTCTGTTGTTCTGTTAAGAAATACTTAACAGAAATCATTTTTTAGAATAAAAACAAGAATAGAGACTTATCAGTCTCCTTTCATTTCAGGATACAAGGTTACTTCACTTTGAGAGTAGAGAACATTCAAGAAAAATCAAAGTCCTAATAAATGCTCTTCCTAACATTGGGATTGGCAGAGATGACATTTTGAAGTTTTCATTTTGTTATAGGATAATTTTTTGGTCCACGGTTTCCTGGAAGAATAAACCTTATTTTGAGATATTCATAAAACTTCTCAGCTGGGCAGTGACTCGCGCCTGTAATCCCAGCGCTTTGGGAGACAGAATTGCCTGAGGTCAGGAGTTCCAGATCAGCCTGAACAGCATAGCCAGATCCTGCCTCTACACAAAATGTTTTAAAATTAGCCCAGCATGCTGGCACGTCTCTGTAATCGCAGCTACTCCAGAGATTGAGGCAGGAGGATCACTTGAGCCCAGGAGTGGGAGGTTGCTGTGAGCTAGGCTAATGCCACAGCACTGCAGCCTAGGCAACAGAGTGAGACTCTGTCTCAAAAATAATTAAATAAATAAAAAATAAAACGAACTTTCCAAAACTTCTCAACTTACATAATTTAAAGTCATAATACCAAATATAATTTCAAAAATAGTAGCAGTTATCTTTAACCTTACACTATATAAACAGATTTCATATTGATCATCTCATTTGATGCCTCCCAAAATTTGAATTATTTGGGTCAAATGATAGTTCCCTGGTTTAAAAAGACAAATAATGCCTACAAAGGTTAAATGTCAGTATCTTGCCACAGCAGGCCAATGTGGGCATTTGGGCCTTTGCTATGTGACAATACTTTCTTCATCTCTAAACAGATAAAGTTGGTAAATTCATTAGAACACTATGATATACCAAGGCCAAGCATGTTGCAATCCCATGAGATAACTGGAGAAGTTATAATAAGAGACAGAAAATGAAAGAAAAATAGGATGTTGAATGGATGTTTTCCTTTAGAGTGTCTCATTAATCCCCAAAGCTGGGGAAAATAGGCCATAAGTAGCCCACTCAAAGGTTCCACTAAGAGGTGGCCAAACTAGTCCTTTGGTCCTGGCTCTCACCAAGCCATGAAGCCTAAACAATCAGAAGTTAGGTCTGTAGGCTTTGCAGAGGGAGGATGCCATGGTTTTTCTCAAGCCAACTGGGAAGAAGAGACCCAATAGAACTACCCACGCAGGTTAGGGGGCCTACGAGAGGAGTCTGGCAACTCACTCCCCAGCCGGATGTTACAACAATGAAAATCCCTAAGCCCACCAAGAGTTCCAAGAACAGAGCCTGGTTAGGGAATGCTTGGGGAATCTTGACATAATCCCCTAGCGTTTGAAGCCTCAAATGTTACAGCAAGAAGAGAAAGCAGCAGGAACTGCTTGCCCTTCTAGAATTTGGGTCGTCAAGGATGCACGACTTTCCTGCAAGCCAAGAGGGTACTGCAGGAGGTAACCAGGCTTAGGCCGGTATAACGGAACCCTGCTCGAGAGAGTCCAAGAATTCAGCCAGAGGACACACGGCCTATGTCAGCAAACCGTGCAGTGTAGCACCCCCTGGGGAGCCTCCAAAGAGATGCTCGGTCTCTCGTCAAGCGACACAACCCACCTGAGAAGGAAGGGAGACTCAGAGCATTAGAGGGAAGAAAGAGGTGTAAGATCAAGAAGGGGAGTAAAGGACAGACCAGTCCCTCCTCTCCGGGGCAGTCACCAAGCCGCAGGTTACTCCTGGGCGGAGTGAGTAGGGGAGAGAAATGTTTGAGTTGGATGTGAGACTAAAATTTTAAGTTGAACCAAACTGGACTTTTTTTAATACCTAAAGATAAGCAGAACGTTGTGAAATCTGACTGAAATGTCGACAGGCAGGAAAGAGAAAATCTGGTCACCTGTGGCCACGGCACCCCTCTGCTAAGGGCGCTAACTGAAGAGGCAGGGCGGAGTCTGTGCGAGCACTGGGGCGGGGCACAGGCTGGCACTCTGTACTTCCCACTCAGGTTTGCTGCGAACCTAAAATGACTCTAAAATATAAAGCCTATTTTTTTAAAATGAGCAAAGGATTCAAATAGACATTTCTCCAAAAAAGATACATCAATGGCTAGCAAGCACGTGATTCTCAACGTCATTAATTATTAGGTTTCTTAGTCCATTTGGGCTGCTATAACAAAATATTACAAACTCGGTCGCTTTTTTTTTTTTTTTTTTTTTGAGACAGAGTCTCACTGTCTTGCCTGGGGCGAGTGCCGTGGCGTCAGCCTAGCTCACAGCAACCTCAGACTCCTGGGCTCAAGCGATCCTCCTGCCTCAGCCTCCCAAGCAGCTGGGACTACAGGCATAAGCCACCAAGCCTGGCTAATATTTTCTATATATATTTTTAGCTGTCCAATTAATTTCTTTCTATTTTTGGTAGAGACGGGGGTCTCGCTCTTGCTCAGGCTGGTCTCAAAGTCCTGAGCTCAAACGATCCTCCCGCCTCAGCCTCCCAGAGTGCTAGGATTACAGGCGTGAGCCACCGCGCCCGGCCCTCAGTCACTTTTGAACGACAGAAATTTATTTCTCGCAGTTCTGGAGGGCAGGAAGTCTGAGATCAGAGCAGCAGCAGATTTGGCATGTGGCACGGGCCCACTTGCTGGTCATAGGTGGCAGCATCTCGCAGTGTCCTCTCAGGGGGGAAGAGCAAAGGCACATTCCCAGGCCTCTTTTATAAGGGCGCTAATCCCATTCCTGACTCTGCCCTCGTGGCCCCATCGCTCCCCAATACCAGGACTCTGGGGGTCAGGAGTTCAACATATGAATGTCGGGGGGCACAAATATTCAGACCACATCATTAGAGAAATGTAAATCAAAACCAAAATGATACCACTATGATGGCTGTAATAAAAAATATGAACAAGTGTTAGTGAGGATGTAGAGAAATTGGATTCCTTGCACCTTGCTGTGGAAACGTAAAATAGTGTTTGCTCAAAAATTTCAACATAGAGTTACTATATAATCCAGCACTCCCAATCCTAGATCTGGACCTAAAGGAACTGAAAATATAGGGTCACACAAAAACCAGGACACAGATCTTCACAGCAGAATTATTCATAATGGCTAAAAAGTGGAAACAGCCCAAATGTCCATCAACTGATGAAAATATAAACAAAATGTGATGTACGCACTCAATGGAATAAAACTCGGCCATAAAAAGGAACAGAATGCTCATACGTGACAACATAGTGTGCGATTCCACCGACAGGAAATGCGCCGAATGACCGAATCCATCGAGAGGGAAAGAGTTGAGTGCTTGCCAGTGGCTGGGGAAGGGAGGGAAGAACAGGGCCGCTAACGGGCCTGGTGTCTTCCAGGTGATGAAAATGTTTTGGAAAGAGTCAGTGGAGATGGTCGCTCAACCTTGTGAAGATACTAAAATACACTGAATTGTACACTTTAAAATGGTAAATTTCATAGTATGCGAATTATATTTCCACTTGAAACAAATTTTAAGGTACAAGTGAGGTATTAATAATATATTTCAGGAATTCCTACGTGTCTTAAAATGAATTTATTTTGCCCCCACACTTTATGGATAGTTTGGCTGAGTATATAATTCTAGGTGCAAAAGAATTTTACCTTAAAATCAGAATCTTGAAGGCCTTTGCACCACTGTCTTCCAGCTTTCGCTGTTTCTGATGAAATGTCTCATCTTTTTTTCCTTCCTTCTTTGCTTCACATTGTTTTCTTTTTTTTTTTTTCTTTTCTTTTTTTTAAGAAGAACAGGAAGTTTTCTCCCCGGAAACTTCTAGAGTTTTCTTCTTATCTTTGTTTTTCTGAATCTCACAGTTATGTCTAACAGTGAGCATTTGTTGGAAAGGGCAGTAGATGATCTTTTTCTCCAGCACCATTTATTGAAAATGGCGATTTTTTTTCTCCCACATAATTTCCTATAGTAGCATCAGGGCTGATCTGGCTCTGTATTGTCAGGATGCCCTTGAACTCCTGGTGGGTCGGGATGATGAATACTGGTATGCCTCAGCATTAAAAGTATCCAACCTCTGTTTCTCCATGTCAGCCGGACACCTGCACACGATAACCTTCTAAATGCTTAAGGTTCTGGTTTCTCCGCTCCTCTTTGTCATCTTCACAGTTTGGGTCATAGTCATGTTGACAGCTGTCAGATTCCTAGCTACTCATATTCAGAGGTCTTGAGAGCCAAGTTACAGGTCACAAAAGCTACTTCTTCCATCCCCTGACCCCTCACCACTGCCTTCTAAACTTTACAACCTCCTCAAATGCATTAGAAATGTGTGTCTGTATTCTTCAGGGTCTTACAGGAAAGCATCACTCAAATTATCGTATGATTTTCATTGGGACCTCAACTTTTTGGCTACTGAGACTTAAGCAGGTTAGCCGAGTTATTCCTTCCTAAGAGGGTCCAGGTCACAACCCCAGAAGGCAAGAAAGCTGGTATGTGATCTAGGCTGCTTCCTCCCTCTCTTGCTCTCTCATCATCTGCAGGAAACTTCCTCTTGACACTCTGCAAAACATGATGCTGGTCTACTACATGGATGGTATGAAGCTAACATGACTTATGAGCCACAAGTGGCAAATACGCTAGATTCCCAAGTAAGACAAAGATGTAGCACATAGTGAGAAATAATTCCACAAAGATTCAGAGACCTACTGTATTGTTGAAATTTTTAAGAATCCAGTGGTACAGTGTATCTGTTATAAGGTAAAGACAAGTGGCAAGATGTTGCACCGTCTGTGATAAAGAAGGAGACATAATACTTGCTGGGCTTCTTTAAATTTTGAAGGGGGCATATACCATATTTGAAAATACTGCTCTTACCCACTGGGTACTTGAAAGGCTGCCAGCTATGAGTGGGGACCAGAATCATAAGCAGGTCAAAACAGTGGTGCAAGCTGTCTGGATACTGGCGTTATAAAATCTAGCAGATCTGATAGTGCTGGAGATATCTATGGAGGATACATGGAGTTTTTGGCAATCTCCAATAGAAGAGTCACAGTGCAAATCTTTATATTTTGGAGCAAGGCTATGCACTTTACCACAGAGAGCTACTCTGTTTGAAAAATAAGTCCTGGCATGGTCCTGGTTCTAGTAGAGATCAAACATCTGGCCATGGTTCTCCAAGTGACTATGTAACCTGAGCAGAAGATGAGTAAATCAACCAAGTCATAGAGCCGGCAGAGTCAGCAGTGTTCTGCAGTATGTAAGGAGTGGTACATTCAGCTTCCGGCGAAGTCCAGAAGACCCAAGTAAATTACATGAACAGGGGGCACATCCTTCCATGTCACGCACCTCTGCTGCGCTGACGACCACACTGATGATCTCATGGGGACTTCCTTATGATCAACTGACGAAGGCCTGGTTTACGCACGAGCTATTAAAGGACTGTGACCACATTGCGGCCCCACTTAGGAGCTGTCCTGAATGACGTTGTGAAGGGCAGTCTTCCCACCGAAGAGCGGTGAGACGTACGTTTGATTTTTTCACTTCATGTGAAAGGAGAGGTGACCTCAGGTACAATTATATACTGACATCTGGGCAGAGCGAAAAGTCCTGTATGGTTGGTCAGGGTCATCGAATAAATAAGACTAGAAGATGGGCAACACGGAGGTCTGGGTAGATGATAATACGTGGCTGGAACTTGTAGGAGTGGGCACAACACACGCTGTTTCTTTGTGTCTCACGTTAATGCTCACAGGAGAATACATAGCATAAAGGAGGCTCTTGACAACCAAGTAAACAAAAAAGATGGTCCTATGGATTTTAGCCAGCGCCTCTACACGACATTACAATACTCAACATTGAACCCATGAAGAGCATGGCCATAGTAGCAGAGACAGAGGCTGAGTATGGAACCAACAACACGGGCTTTTTCTCACCAAGGGCGATCTGGTTACTGCCTCTGCTAATTGCTCAACCAACCAGCAGCGGAGACTGATGCTGAACCTTGGGTAATGACACCATTCCTCTGGAGGACCAGCCAGTCACCTCTTGACACATGATTACATTGGGCCCCTTCCTCTTTGGTGTGGGCATGAAATTGATTTACTGGAATTAATGCGTATTCCAAATATGTTCTGCCTTCCATGACTGCAGTGTCTCCACCAGCACCATCCGAGAGTTTACAGAACTATTTATCTACTGAAATGGTATCTCTACAACATTGCCTTACGAACAGACCCACCTGACGTGAAAGATGTGAAAATGGGCTCATGACCATGAGAATCACTGATTTTACCAAGTACCCTGTCATCCAGGAGCAGCCGACCTGGACAAACAACGGGATGGCCTGTGGAAATCTTAGCTTAAGTGTCAGCGTGAAGACAGCACCTTGTTGGCTTGGAGCATTTTGCTCCAGGATGCAGTGTATGTACCAAACCGCGGCCATTCTGCGGTACTGCGTCCCTCAGAACTAGAGTACACAGGTGTAGGGACCAGAGTGTGGAAGCAAGAGTAGTCTCTGGCCATCATTCCCAGTGACTCACCAATGGAATCTGTGCTTCCTGTCCCCGAGGCTGTTGACTCTGCTAGAAATCTTGGTTCTAAGAGTGCGTAAGGTGCAGGGTTCTACCCAATTGGAATTTGTGACTAATACTTGGAGTCACTTTGAGTTTTTCATTCTATTGAACAAGAAGCTAAAAAATGGAGTTAATGTACTGGCTGAGGTGAAGAACCCTGATTAACAGGTGAAGCTGGAGTTGCTACTACTTAATGAAGACAGGGGAGATTATGTCCAGTACCCAAGGGAGTCAGTGGAGCATCTCTTAAAGCTCCCATGCCCAGTATTAACTGTCATTGGAAAATTACAGTCGCCATAATCCATCAGGGACAAGACAACCCACCATGACAAGAGCCTCAGCTAGCACACAGGCCTAACTCAATCAGTCCCACCGTGATTTTGGTTACTATCGTCCCTTCCAATCTCAGATGAAGAATCATGTCACTGACAAATGGGGTCAGGCTTCTTCAGTGTCTGCCCAAATGTTCTTTCCCCCTTTCTCAGTCTCACTTCCCTTCTCCTACACTCTTATTATTCTGGGATTGAACCTCCCCAAAATACTAACAATAAAGCTTTGCTTTCATCTCTGTTTTCTAGCGAACTCAGGCAAAGGCAATACTCCCTTCCAACTTCTATTGTTTTGGTCACTCGATCATTCTAGGGCTGTCCGATAAAAATTAGACATCCAGAGCTATTTAATAGAAATACGATGTGAGATTCGTTTGCAATTTTAAAATTGCAAAAAAATCTAGTAGTCACATTTTAAGAAGTAAAAAGAAAGAGGTGAAACTAATTTTAATAATTCATTTTATTTAAACCAATATATCAAAAATATTATTTTAATATTTATTCAATATAATAATGAAATATTTTATACTCTTTTTTCATACTAAGGCTTCAGAATCTATTGTGAATTTTACACTTACAGCATAGCTCAATTTGAATACTAACTTTTCATTAGATATACTTGATCTATAAAATATTTTACAAATTTTACAGTAAAAAAGATTCACATACACAGGTATGGGAAACAAATGCTCCATGGGTCTCTCAAATTTCTGAACATTTTGTGAGCAGAGGCACTGGCTGTCTTTATTTTGGACTGTCTTTTAAAAGATGTGTATCCAACAGCTGTGGAAGATTGACGTAGCATCTGCCTCTGAAGCATAGGGTAGGCATGCTTATTGTCCAATATAATAAAGTAAATGTGCCCCTCTAGAGCAAAAGGCAGCCATGATTGTAGGACAGTTCTCCATGTAGCCTTGAACCAACCAGTTCTCCATTCTTATTTGTAGTTCTCAAGAATAACTGAGGAATATTCTGGGAACGCAACATCCTGAGATTGGGGAAGGATTACCCAGGCTCTGTTCTAGTTCCCTCTCCTCTGCCCATCAGAATAGGTTGTCCTTCAAAACTCTAGCCCAGTGAATCATATTATCCCAAGGTATAATATAATAAACTCTAGCCCAGGTGTGGGCTGCCTTTCAGGGTCCCTCAGCTATGGTGCAAGTGGGACACACACAGTCAAGACTCTATCTGTTCTGGGCAACTTTCTTGAGCTTATGGGGATGGGCTCACAATGTTTCCTAGGCTTCTTTTGCCTCTTGTTGCCTATCTGTAAATAATAAATTTGCTTCATGTAACTTTTTGTGTATGAGTATGTTCTGTTTTTCCTGACTCAGACAAGTTGGTAACCAGTGCACAGTGAGTCTGCTTTGCAGTGCTTACTACCATTATAAAATATCTAGGTTCCCTGAACTAAGGATTCCTCACCTATAAGGCATCCTGCTGTGTATACAAATGTCATTTGGTCCTCTTTGTATTGCTATGTGAAAATTAGACAGGAATTGGTACAAAGAAATACTGATTCTCTGACTATTGCTATTTCTGTGATTAATACACACCTTTCCGTTGAACCCAGGAGTTCCATGCCTTCTACCAGCATTCATAAAACTGTAGAAAGGTTGATTTGTTAGCTTACGAGCAGGGTACAATTTCAGCCAACTTTAAGTTCTAAACACAGAAATACTTAAAAATTTTGCACTAACCAAATTAAGTACCAGGAAAAAAAAATCACATTCCTTTAATATTCACATCCACATCAAAAAAGAGCTGGTTCATATTTTCTTAAAAAATTGATTTGACTTTGAAGCAAAGTCATACCAATTCAAAACTATCTTTCCAAGTTAAGTAAATTCGGTAAATCTTATGTTGACTCAGTAGTACTGACATTGAATTTAAAAAGTTTATTGCAGAAAGATAACAAATTAACAACCTCATGTCACACTTTAAGGAACTAGAAAAAGAAGAACAAATCAAACCCAAAACCAATGGAAGAAAAGAAATAACAAAGCTCACAGCAGAACTAAATGAAATGGAAGCAAAAAAAATACAAAGGATCAATAAAATAAAATATTGGTTCTTTGAAAAAATAAAATTGATAAACCTCTAGCTAGATTAACTGGAAATAGAAGAGAAAGGACTCAAATCAGCTCAATCAGAAATGGAATAGAAGAAATTACAACTGATACCACAGAAATGCAAAATATAATTTGTGACTACTGTAAAAACCTCTATATACCCAAACTAGAAAATCTAAAGGAAATAGATAAATTTTTGGAAACACATGACTTCCCAAGCTTGAATCTCAATGAAATCAAAATCCTGAACAGACCAATAATGACTAACAAGATTGAAACAGGAATTAAAAAATCTCCCAACAACAACAGCAAAATCCCCAAATCAGACTGATTTACAGCCAAATTTGACCAGACCTACAAAGAACTGGTGTCAATTTTACTGAAACTGTTCCATAACATCAAGAAATAGGGAATCCACCCTAACTCATTCTATGAAGCCAGTATCACCCTGATACCAAAGTCAGGAAAGAACACAACAAAAAATGAAAACTACAGAACAATATCCCTTATGAACATAGATGCAAAATGCCTCAACAAGATACTAACAAAACAAATTCAACAACACATCAAAAAGATAATTCACCATGATCAAGTGGGATCTGTGCAGGGATGAGAGGATGGCTCAATATAGACAAATCCACAAATGAGTCTCACCACATAAAGAGAACTAAAAATAAAGACCATATGATCATCTCAGTACATGCAGAAAAAGCATTCAATAAGATCCAGAACTGCTTCATGATAAAAACCCTCAATAAACTAGGCATAGAAGGAACATATCTTAAAATAATAAAAGCCATATATTACAAACCCATGGCCAACATCATACTTAATGGGGAAAAGTTGAAAACATTCACCCTAAGAAATAAGATAGGATGCTCACTATCACCATTTCTATTCAACACAGTATTGGAAGTCCTAGCCAGAGCAATTAGGCAAGAGAAGGAAATAAAGATTATCCAGTGTTGCTCCATGAATTAATATAAGCGTGTTTGCAGACAGGATTTGTCTTAGGAGTTTTGCAGAGCTTTTCCCTGAAGGAATATGTGAATGTGTCCAGTTTACATTTCAAATGCTGTTGCACTCGGAAGGGCATCTCTAAAAGACAGTAGCAGCTGTACCCCACAAGGTGCCCCGTTTCTCAGACCTAAAGGTTTGGATTTGCTTTGTAAAGCAAAGTGAATCTGTTAAAAACCACAAGATGAGAGCTGACAATGGAGTGTGCCCCAGAACAGACAGCCACAGACAGCTGCCCGAATGGCTGAAAGCAAGCTCCTGTTTAACACTCCAGACTACCTGTCTCCATTCACAATAACCTGAAAAATATGGAGCCAATATATCTCTGTTTAACCCTTCTGTTAAGTGATAAATTCACCTTAGAACTTAGAAGTCAATCTTTGAAAGACTTTGTAACCATTTGTTCATGTAGATAGAATTAGTTAAAGGATCTGTAGAAGCCTTTTGAAAATCTGTTAACCTAAGAGGAACTACCTGCTGTTATGTAAATCTGTTACCCCTGGCAACTAATCACTGTTCCCTATAAGTTACCATGTAAGACCTCATTCGGGGCTTTTTGAGATCCACGGAGAAGATCTAGGCCCCCTGAGATCCCGCTTTGCCTATAATCTTTATAAACTTATAAAACTATGCCTTTGTCTCTGTGTATTCTTTTATTTCCAATTATTTTCCACTTTTCTCTATTATTTTGTTATCTTTTGCAACTCTACCAAAGGGACCCGGTTTTTTGCGAGGAGCATTGGCCACGTTCCCTGCAATCCAAACTGGGAACAAGGAGGTCAAACTATGTTTGGTTATGATATGATCTTGTATCTAGAAAACCCTAAAGACTCCACTAAAAGACTCTTAGAATTGATAAATAAATTCAGCAAAGTCTTGGGTTACAAAATCAATGTGTATAAATCAGAAGCATTTCTATATATCAATAACAGTCAAGCTGAGAGTCAAATCAAGGACTCAATACCATTTACAGTAGCTACAAAGAAAATAAAATACTTAGGAATATATTTAACCAAGGAGGTGAAAAGTCTCTGCAAGGAGAACTACAAAACACTGATGAAAGGAACCACAAATGACACAAACAAATCCATGATTCTGCTCATGTATTGGCAGAATCAACATCGTTAAAATGTCCATACTGTCCAAAGTGATTTACATATTCAATGAAATTCCCGTCAAAATACCAATTTCTTATTTCACGGACCTAGAAAAAAAATAATCCCAAGCTTCGCTTGGAACCAGAAAAGAGCACCAGTAGCCAAAGCAATGCTAAGCAAAAAGAACAAATCTGGAGGCATCACATTACCTGACTTTACATTATACTACAAAGCTATAGTAACCAAAAGAGCATAGTACTGATATAAAAGTAGACATATAAACCAATGGAAGAGAATAGAGAACCCTGAAATAAAGCCATACAGCTATGACCAACTGATTTTTGACAAAGCAGAAAAAAACAAACACTGGGGAAAGGATGCCCTATTCAAGAAAGGGTTCACGGAAAATTGGATAACCACGTGCAGAAGAATAAAAATGGATCTCTGTCTCTCACCATGTACAAAAATTAACTCAAGATGGATTAAAGACTTAAATGTAAGACTTGAAGCCATAACAATTCTAGAAGAGAATGTAGGAAAAACTCTTCTAGACATTGGCCTTGGCAGAGAATTTATGAGTAAGACCCCAAAAGCCAATACTATGACAACAAAAATAAATAAATGGGACTTAATTAAATTAAAAAGTTTCTGTACAGCAGAGGAAATAATCAACAGAATAAATAGACAACTTATAGAATGGTAGAAAATATGTACAAACTATACATCTGACAAAGGGCTAATACCTAGAATCTACAAAGAACTCAAACAAATCAGCAAGAAAAAAACAAATAACCCCATCAAAAAGTGGTCAAAAGACTTGAACAGACTCTTTTCAAAAGAAGATAGACAAACGGTCAACAAATATACAAAAACATGCTCAACATCTGTAATTATCAGGGAAATGCAAATTAAAACCACAATGAGAGACCACCTTAGTCCTATCAGAGTCATCGTTATTAAAAAGTCAAAAAACAATAGATGTTGGCACTGTTGCAGTGCAAAGGGAATGTTTATGCTCTGTTGGTGGAAATGTAAACTTGTACAACTGCTATGGAAAGCAATATGGAGGTCCCTTGAAGAACTAAAAATAGACCTACCTTTCAATCCAGCAATCCCACTACTGGGTACCTACCCAGAGGAAAAGAGGTCATTTTAACAAAAAGACACCTGCAACCAAATGTTCATTGCAGCACAATTCACAGTTACAACCATATAGAACCAACCTAAATGTCCATCAACTGATGAGTGGACAAAGAAAATGTGGCGTGTATATATAAATATATATTTAATATATATATACACACACACCATGGAGGACTACTCAGCCATAAAAAGGAATGAAATAATGTCTTTTGCAGC
>CAUYSK010024199.1:0-21889 GCA_963575035.1 Avahi laniger
GCTGGGACTACAGGCATGCGCCACCATGCCCGGCTAATTTCTTCTATATATTTTTAGTTGTCCAATTAATTTCTTTCTATTTTTGGTAGAGACGGGGTCTCGCTCTTGCTCAGGCTGGTCTCGAACTCCTGAGCTCAAACAATCCGCCCACCTTGGCCTCCCAGAGTGCTAGGATTACAGGCATGAGCCACCGCGCCCGGCCCCATTTAGAGGTTTTAACCTGAGGTTCTTCAGAGAACTTCCAAAAGCAGACAGTTCACAGAAATCTCATTACTCAAGATTCTCAGAACAGTCAGCTGACTACATAAAGCAGAAAGCTTTTGCCCAAGACCATAGGAATAAATTCTCTTAGATGTTTGCAACTGCTGATTTCCATACCCTCCTTTGTATACTTTTTGTTTTTTGGTCATGTTTTCCCACCTGATGAATTTAACGTTACATACTTCTGACATAACCTATCATGTTTCCCTTAAAAATAATAACTCACCTAGCTCTGGGCTTTACTAGGGATAACCACTATCCTAGTTCTATAAATCAGCTCTCCCAAGCTATTGCTAGCGCAGCCAATTTGACAAATGGTATAAAGTATTACCTGGACCTTATTATGATGTGAAGATAACACGTGAAAAAGGAAAGTGCTGCTGCCCTGGGACAGGTGGATTCAGCTATTCTTGCAGTGTATCTGCTCATCACACGCCACCCACAGACGACACACCTCCAGCCCCACTCAGGCTGGCTATACTCCCCTGGAAACCCGGCTCAGCACAATCACCACAGACCGAGGCTGCTAGACTGTTCCAAGTGTGCGACCCCCAAACTCACAGTGAACCGCTTTCCTGCAAAGAATCTGAAGTACGATATCCTCCCTAGGGGTGTAAGCAGCTGGTGAAACAGACTGCGGAAGATACGGAGCCCCTCCATAGCAACCGGATGGCTCAGAATGAGCATCAGAAATCCCTCCCGCCCAGGGCGATGCAGTAAATAATACGACCTGCACCGTGGGCGGGGCCCGGGGTGGGCGCTGGGGCAGGGCGGGAGCACAACAGACCAGTCTGACACGCGTGCACGAGTGGTTGCGGACAGCAGTACAACCTTGGATTTTCTTTTGGCCGAGCGGGGTGGGGGGAGTGTGCACCGCTGCCAGCACCGCATTTGGACTCTGCATTCGCAGGAGAGGGGAGGTGGAACAATCTACGCTGAGCTAAAGGCAGCAGTAGCCTGAATATCTAAGGCAGACTTAGGGAGTTGTTGGGACTTGGTCAGGTCTAGGAAACCTCAGATCATGGTTCTAGAAAAACTTCTAGCACCTTCTCATAATGCCTTTAGTTATACTTGCCTCAGCCATCCCATGTCTATTATCCAGGATATTAAACGCTTTCATGTACACTCAGTCCTAGCAGATGACTTCAAGACAAAAATGTGATAAAATCATGCTGACTGATACATGACCTGAAGGTCTGACCTCCACAATGACTCTTCACGGAGGGCTAGTGACATGGTCAAGATCTGGACAAGCCCTGGTGGCCTCTCCTGTACCTCTGACTGAAACTGAAAAATACCTCCCTGCACCCCTGGAGAAAGACCGTCAGCCCTAGAGCCACGCAACGAGGAAACACCTGCACTGGACACGCCCCTGGAAGCCTTAGGCAGAGCCGCGCAGCCAACAGGAGCCAGGTGTGAACCTGCGCCCGCCTTTGTGATCAGCACACACCGGGCTTCCAGGATGGATGTCACCCAGCCCTGCCTCTGTGACCAGCACAACGAACTCTTTCCCAAACTCGACTTCAGACCAGTGGTTTGCTTTGTTCAACAAAGACTGTGCCTGAGCAGCGCAGCAACTCCTTATTTAAGCAGCAACCAATTCGGCTTCGTGACGTCGGCTAACGAGTGGTGGTCTCCATTCTTTGACACGCTCATTCATTCAACAAATACGTCGGGCCTGTGCTTGCCAGGCTCTGTTCCAGGGCCTGGGGATGTAGCAGCAAACGGGACAAGCCAAGAATACCTGTCCAATCTTATAAGCTATTGCAGTGCGGACAGACAGACACGAACCAGCATGAGCTCGTAAACTGTGTGTCACATCTGGCGGACGAAGTGCGATGGGAGAAGAAAGCTGGATGGCACAGAGGGCCGAGGAGGGGCCAGAGGTGGGCAGGGCTGCTGCTGTGGGCTGCGCGTCAGGGCAGGCCTTGCAGACCCCACGGCAGGGGAGGAGTGTGAGGTGCCGAGGGGAGCCCTCCGGGCCCAGAGAGGAGTGGGGCTCGGCCCAGGGCGGCGAGGCTGGCATGAGCAAATGAGGGGGAGGGGAAAGTGACCAGGCCAGTCGGGAGCAACACTCTGAGAACGGTGGTTTTGATTCTGAGTGAAATGGGAGTCACTGGAAGGCTCTGGGCCGAGAGGGACATTCCAACGGATCTGAAAGGCTCATTCCAGCGGCCCTGGGGACGCAAGAGCCCAGCAGGGCAAGGACCTGGACAGCGGGTTCTGCGGGGCAGGCACGCAGCCCTGTGCCCAGATCAGGGCCCAGCTGGTGTGCAGGACCCAGGGAATGTGCGGGCCGTCCGGAACTCAGCCTTCCTAGGGGGCACTGCCCTGCTCCCCAGCTGTGGGTCTGGCAGCTGGACAGGCGGAGGGTTTGGAAAGACAGATGGGACCTGCTGCGGCTGGACCGCGGCATGTAACCACCGCCCCTCCTCTCCCCTCAGCTTCCTCAGCAGGACAAGCGGGAGCCGGGTGAGGTGGGGCCTCCGTGTGCACTCCCCATAAGCCCCCAGCCCCACTGAGACACTAGCAGGGTCGTGGCCCCATGTCTCTGGCTGCACACTGACTCCTAGATCTCCTCCTTGGGACCCCTCTCTGCCACAGGTCCCTGTTTCTGTGCCTCTGGCTGACCCTAAGTTTGCTGTCACCTGTGACCCCCTCCATTAGCCATATCCATGCAGCAGAGAACCCCTGCCTAGTAACCCAAGGCCCAAAGGAAGAGCGTGGCCCTGCCTTGCTCACCTCCACCTCGGAAAAGCCACTGCCCTGCCATCCAACCCCAGGCGGAAGGGGAGGAGCCAGTGCCGGTGGCCCCGCCCCCACTCACCCACACAGTCCTTCCTGTTCCAGTGGAGCCGCCGCCCCGGGGGGCAGATGCACTCGTAGCTGCCCTTGGTGTTGACGCAGCCCTGGTCGCAGCTCCCGTTGTTCATGCTGCACTCATCCACATCTGGAAGCACAGCGGGCAGTGAGAGTGGGACGGGAGGGGGCTGGCCAGGGCAAGGGCTCACGGGACACGAGAGCCTGACACCACCATGCCACGCCAGCAAGTGGCTACACACACCACACACACGCACACGCACACGCACAGGGGCATGAGGCTCCTCACAGACACCAACACACTTCCCTTCCCCGGCACCTCGGCAGTTTTCTGAACTCGAGCAGCTGCGCTGAGTGTGGCTACCCCCAGGTCACAGAAAAGGGAGAGACACCGGGCCACCCTTGTGCCACCTTCACCCGCCACACCTGTATAGCACCGAGTCCTGTCAGCTCAGCTCTGCTCCTGAGCACACCTAGCCTTACCCGCCTCAGCTGAGCCCCCCCTGCCCCAGCTCCAGCAGCGCCTGAGCCGTGCCCAGAGCTGTCTCCCCTCGGGGACCCCGGATTCACTCCTTTCCACGTGGCAGTGGGTGCATCTTGTGAGGAGAACTTGGCCATATTATACCCCTGCCCAAACCCTCCAGTGGTTTCTCCTCTCACTGGGGATAAAACCCCATGTCCCCTCGGGGCTAACGGAGCCCTGCACGTTGGGCCGTGCCACATCCCAGACTGCCCTGCCACCACGACCCCTCCTCCCGGGGCTCCGTCACACCGCCCCGCGCAGGGCCTTCGCCGCAGAGCCCTCTGCAACGCTGCCCCATCTTCACCCAGCATTCCTCTGCTAGGACTGTTGCCACGCACTGCCCTTCTGCGTGACCCTCCGCTGGAACGAGTTGCCTGTGGGATTTTCTGTGTGTCGGCCATGCCCCTTCTGGCGTGGGGTTCCCCAGAGCCTGTGGCTGCCAGGCCTACCCCCACAACCTGGCCACGGCCCGGCGCCCAGCGGGTGCCCGCTGCCTCTCCCCCAGCCCCGCCCATGGCTGAGCCCCTCTGCCCAGCAGTCCCCAGCCTGGCCGAGATCCCTCCCAGGCCCACCAGGGTAGAGGTCAGGGTTGGGATGTGGGGTGCAGTGTAGGTGGCCGTGTGGCCAGGCGCGTGCCTCGGGGGGGAGGTGGCCCTGGCGGGCAGGCTGCAGACCTCCGCAGTGGGTTGTCCCGTAGAGTGTGTAGCCGCGGTGACACAGGCACTGGAAGCTGCCGGGGGAGTTGATGCAGATGTGGTCGCAGGTCCGCTCGAAGGAGCACTCGTCGACGTCTGCGTGGCCACAGGGAGACAAAGTTTGGGGAGGAATTTGAGGTGTGGTGGGTGGGCATGGCCTGTCACTGTCACTCAATGCACATCTGTGGGGGACAGTCCCTGGGCCCTGAGGCTCCGTACAGAGCTGACCCACAGTAAATGTTAGACTTCTTGTTGCTGCTCAATTTTCCATTTTGTCTCCATCAGCCTTCTGTTTCTGAGCTGGAAGCCACCTCACCTCTTTTCTGGAGGCAAGCGAGGTAGAAATAGTTTGAATAGAAGGGATTATTATGAATCTCTGCCATTTTAATATCTCATATTCAACTGTGATTAGTACAGGTATTTAATCCACACTTGCAGCAAACTGAGGTAGCAGCTGAACTAGGACATGAGCCCAGGCCTCTTGGATGTTAACCAAAACATATTTTCCTATCATCCCAGGATGTTTCTTGAGAAAATAAGGAAAACAGAAGAAATAGAAAAGGGGGAAGGGAAAATATGAGTAAAAAGGGAGTTCTCATATTATGTGAAATTTGATTATGAGTTTCCTAGAAGCCAAGGTAAAAAGGGAAAGAAGAAGAGTCACCAAGTGCTTGTTCCTGGAAAGGAAAAAATGAACCACATATTGACAGGAGACAAGTCTATTCTGGCTATAAATTCTGAGGAAAGTGGCTCCTACAGGACAGCTGATGGGGCCCCATGGGGGCAAAGCAGACACCAACTTGACCCTCCACAGGGACAGCACTTAGGAGTTCATTCTTTGAATATGTTAGCTCAGGCCACTTCACACATGTTCATAATACACGCGTGTTTACAAAAACACTAACGCAAGAAAGGAACTGTGCCGAGTGCTCAAAGGAGGATGTGATCCTTCCCAGGGGGAATCTGGGAAGACCTCCTGGTGCTTGTGGCACCTGGGCTAGGCCCTGCAGGGAGGCCAGCTTGGAATGCAGGAAGGACAGCGGAGGAAGGGCTCCACGCAAAGGCTGGGAGGTGGCGGCATGGGGTGCCCAGGGGCTTATGTGGCACTCAAGGGGGACTGGGGATGTGTCTGGGGTCCCCATCACAAGAGTGCCAAGCAAAGGACACTCCCCTCCCTGTTGGACCTGGGGAGCCTCGGGCCCAGGGCCTCAGAGACATGAGTCTGGAAGAGGGTGGAGACGACAGGTGGGGGTCGGGCCGGGGAGGACAGAGCCTTGGCCTGGAGCCCAGAAGCAGACACGCCGCCCCGCCATCTCACCACCTCCTCGGCAGCTGCCCACCATTCTCAGGGGGCAGCTGGGAATGCAAGGCCAGGGGTCCCCCCTCAGCCTCCACAGAACTCGGCAAGGCCGAATGAAACAAAGTCAAGGTCAGAAGAGCCCTTATCACGACCTGGACAGATTTCTTGCTCCTGACCGGCCCCTGTGCCCTGAGAGGAAGACAGGCTGGGATGCCCAGTCAGGGACGAAGAGGGGCAGTGACTGGCCTGGGTCACAAGGTGAGCCGAGGATGGGCTGGCCCCGGACCCTGCCTTGCCAGCCTCCTGCTCTCGCCTCCCTCGGGGCCTCGCGCTGCCCCAGCGCCAGCCTCGGAGCAGCACTGGCAGGCAGAAGCTGCGAGTCCTGCGGCCAGACTGGCCATGTGCAGCTGAGCCACCAGTACCCGCAGAAACAAAACAACTAGACCACAGCAGAGTAACTACTGGGGAAACCGAGCCCCCCACCCCTCTTCTGCACTGCCTCTCAAGCCAGTCCCACAGGGCACCCCCTCCTTCCTAAGGGCTCATCCAGCCACACTGGGCTCCCTTTGGCCCCCCCAAACCTCCTCAGCCAAGTAGCGCCATCTCCTGGGTGAGTTTATCTCCCCGGCACCTCCTGGAAACTCATCCTTCAAACATTTCTCTAAGGAGCCCTCCCCAGGAGGCCTGCCCTGACCACCTCCCTCCACTGTCCGTCCTCTGGGCTCCCGCTGCATCCTGGGCTCCACGGGGCTCGTCCTGGGCTGTGATCTTGGCTTCTGCTCTGACCTCTCTGCCTACCACCCTTGCTCCCAGCAGGCACCCAGGACCCTAAGGATGGACTGTCGGAGAGCGCCTGCGATGTGCAATTCTGCCCACCAGGTGGCAGCACCCCATTGCAGGAGCCTGGGCGGTTCAGTCCCGGGAGGCAGCCTGGGGGCCACCTGGAGAGAAGGGGTGGGACCTGGGACATGTGCTGATCCCTCCCTGGGCCTCAGTTCCCATCTATAAAAGGGACGGGTTGGACCGGATGGCCCCTAGACTCATAAAGGACAGGGAAGGCAGGGTGGGGGGGCACACCCTGAGGACTGAAAAACTGCCCAGCCCGGCAGAGTGGGCCAACCCCCTCCACGCTCGGCCCCTCTCCTAGGAGCCTGCAGAATCCCGGGAGGAAGAGGGATCCTGACCCTGCCGGGACCCGGTGAGGATGGGGAGCCCAGGCCCCGAGGGCTGCCCTGGGCACGGCGGGAGCCTCACCTTGGCATGTCCGCTCGTCCGTCAGCAGCTTGTAGCCCTTCCGGCAGCCGCACTCGAAGCTGCCCACGGTGTTGCGGCAGAAGTGGTCGCAGCCTCCGTTGTTGACCAGGCACTCGTTGATGTCTGTGGGAGCCAAGGGCGGGGAGAGGCGAGGACGATGAGCCTGTGTACCTACCCAGTGGGGGCACGCCAGACCAGCGTGGGGACGGCACTGTCCTCACTTGCCTGCACCCACTGCTCAGAGCTGGCCCCAGGCCCCCAGCTGAGCATATGGTGGGGCCTGTCTCACTGAGGTGGGGTTGGGGGCTGGGTTAAATGTGGAGGTCCAGCCCCCCATGCTTCTCTGCTTCCCCTGAGCTCAGCGAGCCTGGTGTTCACAACACATAACAGAGAGGAAGTGATATCTGCTGTGCCAGGCAAGACAGCAAGGACGATGACATCCCCCACGTCCTTTCATTTGCATACTCGAGGAGGCAGCCTGGACCAGACAAGGACCACTTCTGCCCACCTTGGGCAAGCTACTGCCCCTCCCAGGGCTCTTGTCTGCACAACAAGGGTGGGAAGCGCACCCGCTCGGAAGGACATGGTGAGGACTGCATGCAATCCCATTCCTAAGGTGCTGCTGCTTTTAAAAAGTAGGTGTTGGCCGGGCGCGGTGGCTCACGCCTGTAATCCTAGCTCTCTGGGAGGCCGAGGCGGGCGGATTGTTTGAGCTCATGAGTTCGAGACCAGCCTGAGCAAGAGCGAGACCCCGTTTCTATTAAAAATAGAAAGAAATTAATCGGACAAATAAAACTATATAAAAAAAAAATTAGCCGGGCATGGTGGCGCATGCCTGTAGTCCCAGCTACTCGGGAGGCTGAGGCAGAAGGATTGCTTGAGCCCAGGAGTTTGAGGTTGCTGTGAGCTAGGCTGACGCCACGGCACTCATTCTAGCCCAGGCAAAAAGAGTGAGACTCTTGTCTCAAAAAAAAAAAAAAGTAGGTGTCAGCCAGGTGCAGTGATGCACACCTGCAGTCCCAGGTACTCGGGAGGCTGAGGCAGGAGGATCGCTGGAGCCCACGAGTTCGAGGTTCCAGTGAGCTATGATCCCACCACTGCACTCCAGCCTGGGCAACAGAGCCCGACCCTGTCTCTAAAAAAAGAATAATAAAAAAGGTAGGTCTTACTGCCCCTGTTTGAAGACAAGACTGAGGCTTAGAAGGATAAAGCACCTGGTTCAAAAGGCTTCAGCTGGGGAGTGGGAGCTGGGCTGCTGACGTCCCAGTACCCTACCCAGACTCCCCGCCTGCCTGGCCTCTTTCTTTGCTCAGCAAGTAATGAACTGCAGCTATATTCTGAAGGTCACCTGGCCCGATCCTGTGAAATAAGTGATGCCCTCCCGAGCATCTCTGCCAGCCCTCCTCGCCCTGACACAGCCGTGACCCCTGAGTCCCCAGACCTGTTCCCCCACCCTGCTCACCTGGGCTTTTCTCTCGGGCCCCAGGCCAGCCTGACGTTCTGTGCTATCAGAGGCCCTGACCCTGAGGGGGCCCCTTCTCCAGGGACACAGTCCCAGCTACTCCAAAGTTCCCTCTCGGGGCCCAGCCTCCAGCCCCCACGCTGGTTGCCCCCTGCAGACATGACCCAGCCATTAGTAACAAAGGAAGAGATGACTGACGGACGCGGCCTCACCGGCAAGGCAGACAGACAGCACGTCTTCCTGGTGGTCGACGGCCGGGTCTCAGCCGAGCTGCCCAACACTGATTCCAGCGTCTGCTGAGCCCGTCCTGAGCGTGGCTGCTGGGCCAGGTGCCTAGAGGCCCCTGTCTTGTGAGGCTGGCACTGACCCGTGAGGAAGGCGAACCTGTCCCCCCTTCACGTGGGGCCCCACGCCCCGGTCATGCTGACTGACCTCAGGCCACTCTCACTTCTTTTACCTCGAACAGTCTGGACTCAATCCCTGCCCAAAGTCCTAAAGCAGTGTTCCCACAGAATGTTCCCCATCAAGGACGAAATGGAAACCTGGGCTCTGGTCCGTGTATTAGAGAACGTGGAGTTAAAGAGAGCAAGACTGAGATGCCCCACGCAGGCGCCCTGGGAGCCTCGGGAGGCGAATGTGCCATGTACTTTCTGGCAACGTCTCACGGGGCCTTCGCAACTGGGAGAGCAAAATGCCCATCTTACAGGTGGGGTCATAGACCACATGCGGGAGCTGGACCTCAGCCAGCACCAGCTGTCCCCAAAGGTGGGTCTTTTCCAGCACATTGCCTGGCCCTGTAGCCCCCAGAGAAAGAGACATTCAGTCCAGCATGGCCTTATCCGGGGCAGAGCCTCAGGCATCTCCATTGCCCCCCTCCCCTCCAACCCCGGATCACAGGAGATAGAGGAATTTCTAGCTACAAGCCCAGGCTCCCAGGAGAACAGAGGCCCATCTCAGCTCTGCCTGGGCCAGCTGTGTGGCCTTGGGCAGTGAAAGGCAGGTTCCTGTCTGCGAATGGGGCTGCGAACCTTGGTTACGTCTCCTGGCGTTGTCTCTCCCAGTGTCACCGCTCCTAGCACCCTCAGCAAGAGCAAACAGGCCGACGCTGCTAAGCAGACGGGGTCCCTGCCTCAGGCCTTCCGGAACCCCCCACCCCAACCTCTTCCCCATCTGGTCCTGTCTGCTAAGGGGCTGTCATAGCAACCAGACAGGCAGAGGGAGGCATGTTTGCCTGAGGCCCAGGCTGGTGTAGCTTGCTGCCTGGGGGTCAGAGTGGGGGAAGCCCCCTTCCCACGCCAGCCCAGGATATAGTGAGGGGGTGCTGGGCTCACACAGCCCCTCGACCTCCATTCCAACAGCCCCCGGGGTACAGCTTCGTTCTGCCTCTCTCTCCACTTCCCTCAGCCACTGGCTCCCAAACCCCCTCCCCCAGGCAGCCAGGACCCCTTCCACATGCAAACCTGGCCAAGTCCCCTACCTGCCGACAGGCTTTCTGAGGCCCTGGGTCTCCCAGGATGAAGGCTTACAGCCTTCCCTTTGCAGCCTGGGCCTGGCTGTCCAGACTCTGGTCACCCCACCCGGCCGCAGTCCACTTCTCACCTGCTGACTGCAGGGAGGCCCACCCTGCCCTGGGAAGACGGCCCTTCTGGGAAGCCTTTCCTGATGTTCTCGCCAGAATTAGTTGCTCCCTTATCACAGAACCTGCCCTCAGGGGCAGGAGAGGGCCTCGGGACCACAGTGATGGGTCCCAAGGCCCATGGGCCCATGAGTGACTGCCTAGGAACGTTCACAGACGAATGAGTGAATGAGTCAGGGAGATGTCACACAGTGGAGAGGGTTTGAGGGCCGGGGCGGCGTAGCGTCTTGGGCTGTGCAGGGAACATCCAGACACACCACCCAGTGTGGGAGGACGTGTGTAGGGGCCCAGGGTGATGGGGTGAACTACAGGAACTCACGGAAGTTCCCTCCCGCCTAACCCACCACAGGGCACAGTCTGGCAACTGGGGGGGACCACGTGGGTGAGGGCTTTTGGGTGAGAGCAGAGGGCGTGGCAGTGTGGGCTGGCATCACCCTGGGGTGCCTGGAGGGAGGGCCAGCTGCTGGGCTGGCCAGGTGGAGGGCATGCGAGGGCACCATCGCTCCTACTCAGGTAAAATCCCCGGCGGGCGGCCTGCCTGGCCCAGGGCACTGAGGAGGGAGCAGAGGAAACAGGCAGTGGGTGGGGGTTCTCCCAGACTGTTCTGGAAGGTATTAGGAAGAGGGGCTGGTATCTCTGAGGGCAATCCAGGCTCTAGCATAGGGAGCTAAGGCCCCAGACCTTCCTGCTCTGGGAAGGGTCAGGCAGCAAGATGCCTCCAGTGTCCAGTGGTGCAAGCACCCAACGGGGAGCCTTGGGACTGGACCTGACCTGGTGCACACTCTCGAAACAAAGCTCGGCCCTGGGCAAATCCTCCAGACCCCGCGGCTCTGATGTTTAGGCAAATACCTCCCACTTTCCCACTCCTGCCTCCACTTGTCCACAAGACCCCCTCCAGCCCGGGGTTTCCAGCTCTGGGTTTTCTAAGCCCCCTGGTACCTGCCAGCCTTCCATCTTGCTTGACAATGACTCTTTGGCTTCCAGAAAACACTGAACCTTTGAAATCAGTCCTTCCTAAGATGACGGTATGTGCCCTGATGGAGGGGCCAAAGCCCTAGGGCCAGGACTCCCTGCCCACATCCCTCCAGCCAAGGCGGGAGAATGCCAGATACTGACCCTGCGCTCTGGAGGTCAGTCCCTGCCTGGTTCCTCAGGCTCCCTGACTCGAGGGCACTATGACGACGTTCATACGATGCAGTTCTAGACTAGTCCCACGGCCCTGAAATTCACATATCTCTGGACACGTCCAGACTCTGCTTCGCCACCTCTGCTGCCGGCCCTGGCAGAGCCTTGCTGTCTGGAGCCTGGGTGACCACAGCTGCATCTCACTGCTCTTCCAGACCCTGCCCAGGGGCCGCCGTCCCAGTATGGCCAGGGATCATTTCAGAAGGGAAACCAGGGCCCGGCCCCGCGCCCTGCACCATCCGCCGGCTCCTTCGCTTCGTTCCCAGACCCGAGTCCTTGAGCCTGCGGGCCTCTGCGTGGCAGCCTCAGCTCCGGAATGCTGCTCCCCACCCGCTGTCCCCCCGGCCCTCCCTGCCCTCCCGCACTTCCAGCTCTGGCCAGTTCCTCCCGCTCCTGTCGCACTGCACTTCTCTGGCCAACACAAAGTGGTCCGTAATACACATTCATTTTAGCAATTTAAAAAACCAAAATCTGTCCTCCGCACTCAACAGAGATCCCTAGGGCAGGGGATGTCTGACGTACTCGCCCCGTCTCCCTCGAACCTGCACAGTAGGGGCCCGGAAAACCCGTCTGCTCAGTGAGTGAATGAGACGACCACCTGACTGCGGGCCCTGAGGACTCTGACTGCAAGGCGGCGGCCACAGAGGAGCTTTGCCCGAAGGGGCAGCCCTGGTTAAAGGGCTCCTACTGTTCCAAGGTTTTGTTTCAAGAAGAGCCGCAGAAAATGTGGTGGTGGTGGTCAGGGGGGCTCCGGCTGGTGGGCTTGGGGCTGTGTGGATGACTCTCTTGAGCACCTCCTGTCCCCCAGAAACGGAAGGGGAGGGGACGAGTGCCCCTTGGGCCACCAAGGGACGGGCAGGGGCAGGAGGCAGCAGTCGGAGCTCCTGGGCCCAGGGAGGTTGGCCCCGGCCTCCGCCCCGGCAGCAGCGCTATGCCTCAGAGGGCGGCCAGTGGCCGGCCTGCCCTGACGTCACCGGGCTGTGAGAATGCCCGGATCTGCGCAGACCTCTGGCATCCTCAGCGAGTCACTGCTGGCACCAAGTCCACGTGGCAAGGACTCAGATGCCACCCACCTGCCCACCCGCCTGCCAGGAACCCACCAAGGCTATGAACAGGCTGAGTGGTGGCTACAGAAGGGCTTTATTTTCAAATAAACAGGAGGAAGAACTGTTATTTCTGTCAATAATCACCAGGTTCTTCCCAGTGAGTTGGCAAGGAAGAAGTCAAATAAGCTGTCTATTTTTACAGGCTTAAAAAAAGTCCATCTTGAACTATTTTAAATCACTGTAACCTCCGTTTTCAATATTTTCACTCATGGGACTTTAAAAGCTCTAGTTCCTCTCCCCTTCCACGCCCCACCCTCTGACCCCTGGCAAGGTCAGGGAGGACAGTGGCCAGAGCCATGGGGTGCGCAGGGGCTTTGCAGTTTGGGCTTGATGACCCGCCTGGTGGGCCGTGGCTTCTCCGGCTCACAGTCACCTGGCCTGGTGACGGTCCTCCCTGCCTGCAGGGCTGGCCCATTCCTTCCCCAGCGCCTGTCTCCAGAGCTCAGCCAGCTCCTCCTCCAGCTCACTGGGCTGCTTATTTCCTGAGGGTCCCTTGTCCCCCAGGAGGCACTCTGTAACTCTCTGTGGGAAGAATCAGGGACCGAGTGAAAAGACAAACCTCTGTCCTCCCTCTCTGTCAGCCACCAGCACACGCCCTTTCCTGCCTTTCTTCAGCTGCGGTCATCTCAGACCCTCATGAGCCCCCACTTTCTAAGGCGAGAGGACATCCTTCTGCATCCTTATCCCTTCAGTTGAAATCTCCCTGCTTTGCTCACCCAGTGACGATGACACCATGTCCTTGTTTTTCCCAGTATGAGATCTGCACCTCCCAAACGGCCCAGTGTCTAACTATGCCCACCAGCTCTGCAAGACCCCCTGCAACTAGGCCAAGTGGGTAGGAAACGTGCCGCGCTCCATGCTCCTTGGGAAGCCTCGAGTCACCGAAGGCCCAGGAAGGCCCAGGGTAGACACACCCATTTAATCTCTTAACCCTGTGTGCAGCCAAATTCTTTGACATCAGAATCTCTTTGGGCCAGGAACCTACTGATGTGCCATGGAACCAGAGTTCTCTGGGACCCTGCTGGGGACCCTGGTGCTGACTGGCTGCCCCTCTTGGCCTCTTCAATAGCAATGTGAATGACTGCTGAGTGCCCGTATTCCGGCAGCCACACGCTGTCCCCCACCCAGCCCCACGCTGGGCCCAGCCCATGGGGGCTCTCGGCCCCTGCTCCTGCCCACCCGGCTTTTGGGTCAGGTGAGCATGGGTGGCGGCGTGCCCACATGGCTCCACGCACTGACCTTTGCACGTCTTCCCGTCCGGCTGCAGCGTGAATCCAACTGGGCAGCTACATCGCACGCCAGTGGCTGTGTCCTTGCATGTCCGGTCGCAGCCTCCATTATTTACCGCACACGTCTCTGGGGAGGAAAAGAGAGAGATGCTCAGTCTCCTTGGGCAGAAGCCACCGCCTTTCCCTGTCTATGCGAGGATCTATGAGACAGGAAGACCTGGGTTCAAGTTCCGGCTCTGAAACCCCCTAGGGAAGCTGCGCTGCCTCTCTGAGCCTCAGGCTCCCATCTGTGAAATGGGAGACTGGCACCATTCCCGTGGGGTTGCTGGTGGAGATCCGACGTGGTGAGGGATGGGTCAACTGTGCAGGGCTGTGCTTGTGTAAAGGTTCCTACCAACAGGTCAGCCGGTGCTGAGATGGGCCTGGCTGGTATTTCCCTGCCCAGGGCCAGATTCCTCAACCTTCGCCCCTCCTGGACTCAGACTGCAGGTCCAAGCTGG
This sequence comes from Avahi laniger, assembly GCA_963575035.1. Classification (NCBI taxonomy): domain Eukaryota; kingdom Metazoa; phylum Chordata; class Mammalia; order Primates; family Indriidae; genus Avahi; species Avahi laniger. The sequence goes on from CAUYSK010024199.1 coordinate 13,972, forward strand.
TGTTACCAGGAGACAACTGGGGCTTGTGGCCCTGGTCGGGTCGGTGAGTCACGACTGAGGTTCTCAGGGCCCGCACACTATCCATCACCTTGATGAGGCTCTTAGCCCAACATCTGTTCTCACTGAACGATAAGCCAAAGGCATCTGGTTTTTGTCCACTTGAAGCTTGTCTAGGGCATTTTTTTCTTTTGCAAAATTCAAAGGGGCTAGAGTGGCTGGGGGCATAACTGAGGTCACCGCAGCTGTCGTGCGGTGAGAGTGATCCTCCCCAGGCCTGGAGACGGGGCTGGCAGAGCTGGCTCACAGGGCTGTGGCGCGGCCCCCGAGGAGCCGCTGTCCCACACCTCTGATCCTCGCCACCTGGGCTTCTTCCCGCGCTCTGGCAGGCTTTTATCTTGTGGAAACTGCCAGAGTGGGCTTCCCTCTTCTCTTTGCTGCTAGAAAGTGGAGCCGACGGGCGCCCATCTTCCATGACCTGAACTCCCCTGCCTGGCCTCACCTTGGCTCCCCCGGCTGCTTGGTCCTGGCCTTTCCCTGAAGGCTCCCCCTAATCCGTGTGCCCTGTTAGTGTCTGTGTCCTGCAGGCTGCCTTCAGTTCTCTCTGGGAGGAGTCTGGGGACCAACAAAGGAGTGAATAAACGAATTCATACTCTCAGCTGCCAGGAGTTGCTGCCACTAATTAAATCAAATTCATGGTTCCTTTCCTTTGAACCTCACCTTGGAAGAGGTATGCAGGGGGAAAAGAAAACCTGACGTTCCCGTGTGTGTGTGTGTGTGTGTGTGTGTGTGTGCGCGCGTGCGCATCCGTGACTGCAGGGCCACAGGGGCTGCTTGCTGTGGAGGGCCACCCGTCCTCCTCCTCGTGACCAATGTCTTCACCATCACAGGGTGAGCTACAGACCCGCCACTCCTCCAGGCCTGCCTTTTAGTGTCTCCACAAATCCTGACCTCCGGCTGCCATGGGCAGTTGCTGTGACCCAGTCTTGCCTTTGCAGCATGCTGGTTCAGCGCTTGGAAGCCTCCTGCTCATCCATCCTTCAAGGCCCAGCTCAAAGACCGCCTCCACAAGGAGCCCCCCGAAGCCCCAGACAGAGGGAAGGCACTGTCCTTCCTTGTACTTGTGCAGTGGCTTCTGTGCCCATGTTGGCCAAATTCTGACTGGCACTCGGCCTGCTTGTGCCCTTGCGTCTTCCCACAGGACCAGCTACCGGGCTGGTGGAGGTGGGCAGGCCAGGACATGAATTCTGGCTCTGTCCTTCACAGGGTGACCAGGCAGGCCCCCCTTGGGGCTGGACCTCAACACCCCCCCAGGTCAGAGGTGAGGCGCAAGCACCTGGCCTGGGTGCCGGCACCTAGCAGTTGCTCAAATGTTAGTTTCCTCTCCTGGGCTGACAGTCAGAGAGCAAAATCCTGCCTCCCACCCCAAATCAGGGAGCCATGCCCCGCCCCCCTCCCCCCCACCGACGGGTCTTTTCCACGGGAGAACCCTCTCTGGAGAGGGGCAGAGGGCTGCCTGTTTCCTAGCTGGGATAATTAAGGCTCAGGCTTGGGGTGTGGGGGGGCCAGGCGCTGAGAGCTTGGGCTGGGCGCTGGGCTGCGTGTGGAGGTGCAGGTGCAGGCGCTGGGGGCCACGTCCCTGAGGAGTGGACCTGGCCAGGCAGGCCTCAAGGATCCTGCAGGTCCTTCCGTTCCCTGGAGGCCTGATGGGACCGGGACTCTCCACCCTCCAGAGCCAAGAGGGCCTCAGGGATGTGCTGTCCTCCTGCCCGCTGGGCAGGCTGAGGCTGAGAGGGCTGGGGTTCAGCTGGCATAGACGTCTACTGCAGGACACTCTCTCCCGTACCAGGCAATTTTAGTCTCCCTGCCTTGCCCCAGCCCATGAAGTGAAGGGTCCTGGGGCCCTTCTCGGGTGCCAATGGCCCACTCACAGTCTCCTCGTGGCCATCGCCACATGCCAGGCCCTGCTCCGCCTCCCACGTCTCACACCCCCACCTAAACAGCTCCAGTGCCCTCCACTGCCCTGACGAGTGCGGAGCAGAGTGTGAGGGACTCTGCTCAGGCCATGCAGACTCCATGGTGGGGTGGTGGGACCCACTCAGCCTGACTCTAAGCCTGTGGCCCTCAAGGAAACAGGCCCATCGGACGGCTCCCTACAAGCCCCCTAGCCACTCTTTACGTTCCTCCCCAGCAGCCCCTCCCCCAGTCTCCCCTGGAGGGTCACCCCCACCTGCACCTCTCCTGGGGCTGGGCCTGCTGCTTCCTTAACACCCCTGGACTCCAGTCCCTGCTCTTACTGCTGCCACCTGGGCCAGGCCACCACAGTCCTGTAACCGTCACGGCCTCTCAATGGTCCCTCCTTCTGACCACAGCCTCACTTGGGGTAACCAGAGAAATGTGCCCTCGTTGGGCTCATGCAATAATGCCCAGAGCCAACGTTCCCCAGGACTTCCTCTGTGCCCGGCCCTGGCTACCCGTCCTCACCTCCTCCTGCTACAGGGCCTCAGGTGGGCCGCCGCCTCTCACCTGCCTGCATCCCTTCCCTGCAACACAGGGACAATAGTTTCTGCTGTGTCCACCTCAGCTATACTGTCCCGAGGCTAACAGACGTCCACTACAAAATGCAATGCATGTGGACAGCACAACAATGAAATCTACCTAGGTCCTTTGGGCTGAAGTGTGGTTTGGGGACTGAAGTGTACCATTACAGGACCTGGGTGGGGTGAGCACCTTGTCCCTGTTAGTTTACAGAGGCTCCCTGGTGCTGCCAAGGGCCCCTTGTCTTCAGTGCCAATCAGCCTCGGGCACTGAACCAGTCCCCCATCTCTGAGTGTCTCAAAAGCAGTCTCGCCTCTGTCCCTCAAGACTAGAGGCCACCCAGACCTGGCATTAGGCCACTGCTGTCTCAGAGAGATTAAGAAAACAGCCTGTCCTCTCTCTCCCTGCAGCAGGCAGTCTTAACTGCAGGGCCACCCCAAGTGCAAGCAGCAGATGTGAGCTGGGGGCCGCAGCAGTGGCATTTCTGGCCGATGGTGAGGCGAGAGGAGTGGGCTCTGGGCCTTCTCTCGGTCCCATCCCAGCTCCGCCCCCGGCAGGGGCCATGAGGGAGCAGGGGCTGCCTGTCAGCCACACCCCATCCAGCAACACACTCGGGTGGGCTCAAGCCTGGTGACCCAGACAGTGCAGGGAGGAGGGCAAGGCTCACCCTCAGAGCTCTTGTCCCAGGGATCTAAAGAAAGAATCCCCTGTGGGCCCTGTGAGCCCCTGATCTCTCCCAGTTCCCAGCTTCTAGATGTGGGCTGCCGGGGCTCTAAGGGCTTTCCCTGCCACCCGAGAAACAACAGGAACGACACCTCCCGCGGCACAGCCCTTCACAGTCGACAAAGCGCCCTCTCACCCGCTAACCGCAGCAGGCTCACAGCAGTCCCGAGGGAGGCGCTTGTGCAGACAGGGCGCTGAGGCTCAGAGAAGCAATGTGTCCAGCAGGACAGGCTACATCACCTGTGGGACCCAGTGTGAAATAAAAATGCAGTGCCTTTGTTCAAAAATTGGTAAGAATTTCAAGACAGAGACCGCAGGACAAGAAGCCAATCATGGGCCACTGCCCAGGCTGCACACCTGTGAGGGTGGCCATGGGTTCACATCTACGGCTACTGGGGGGAGCCAGTACTTGAGCCCAAGGGCTGTGACACCAAGCTGTGGTAGGGGATCAAGGTGGCTCCCAATGAGGGGCCAGATCCGGTGCCCAGGACAGGTGGCTGTCTGCACCCCTGATGCCCTGGCTTCCTCATTCAGCCATGGGGAGAACTGCCTCACCCCATGGGGGTGGGGTGGCAAAGGGCACAGGGCCAACTGGGGCTCTAAAGTTTGAGAGGAAATCCCAAAGTAAAAGGCCCAGCGTTTGGTCTCTCCCCAGGGCAGTTCCTGCTCTGGGCCAGACCCTGCAGGGAAGGCAAGACGCTCCCCTGGACCCCCGTGTGCAGCCTGGCCAGGGCTCTGATAGAGGGCAGCAGGGGCAGAGGGCAGGGGGATGCCGGGAGCAACCATGGCAAGTGCCAGCCTTTGAGTGGGCACTGCCTGCTCACATCACCCAGGACTGGGCAAGGTCCTTGAAGGACAGTCTCAGTCACAGTGTGGTAGCTACAACGTGAACTACGGAGTCAGGAAAACAGGATTCCCCATGCCGGCTGTGTGAGCTTGGGCAAGTCCTTTTGCTTCTTGGAGTCTGTTTCCTGACGGGCAACACGGAGATGATGACAGTTATCACACAGTTCTGGCAAGGTCCAGACAAAGCAGTGGGTGTGACGGTGCTCTGTAAACCGTTCTGTGGCTGTGACCACACGCTCACTCTTGGTGACATTTCACAGAACCTCTGCGTGTAGAGTCCTGGCATCCAAAGTCAGCTGCTGGTTCACTCATTATTTCCTACGCTGCACTGTGCTGGGCAGATGTGCCCTGGCCATAGTCCCTGGTCTCGTGGAGGCCGCTGTCTAGTGGGCGGCAGACAGGTCAGGTGGGCCAGGAGGGGGAGCTGCAGACAGGAATCTGACACCCCTCAGGAGCGAGCATTTATCTGGGGAGACAGATGCCTTTCTCACATGAGTCTGGTCCCGTCTCTCGCACTGCCCATGTCCCAGTCCACACCCTGTCACACCCAAGCATGGGTTCCACAGGACGGAGCCCTCGACCTAGCCCGACACACTCCTCAGGACTCGGAAGCCCCCACCTCACCCCTTGCAAGCTTTCCTGAGCCGCCCTGGGCTTCTGACTCCCAGGTAGGGCTGGTCCACCTGCTCTCTGCCACCAAAGTCAACTGAAGCTGGTTGTGAAGAGGGTTAGCCACTGGCTCTCTCGGCCAGTCTGCTGACCCTCTGAGCCTCTTCCCTCCGCTGACTGCTGGGCCCTCCATGGCCCCCATCATCCCTGGTGAGGCCCTTACACAGTGGCCCTGGTACCCCTCACCTGTCCTGTCTCCTGAGGGGCCCTCTGAACTCCGGGACAGGCCGTGGCTCGTCACTGGTGTTGTGCAGCAGGCCTGTGTTCGGCACTGTGTGGAGCATGATGAGCAGAACCTCTCATGATGCCGCCTGTCTTTCAGCAGGGAGTGCTGTGGTGGGGGCCTGACCCCATCTACAAGTGCCAGCGCCCCGGTCCTGACCACGCTTCCGCTCTTACCTCCGCCAGGGACACCAGGTCTGCCTCCAGCTGAGCAACTGTCCATTCCTGAGAGCTGTCTGCCTGCTGAGGGTGGCTGCTGGATGGGTCCACCCCAGGACAGCCTAGGGGACATGCTGGTGACAGTGTGCATGTATGTGGGGCAGGGGGAGTTGGTGTAGCTGGAGGCAGGGAGGCTGTGAAGGCCAGGACTGCGGCCCTGACAAAGCAGGGCCTCCCAAGAAGCGAGTGGGGAAGGAGGCTTGGGAAGGCCCCCTCTGCCCCCTCGCCCCCGGCAGCCAGCACCAAGCACTCGAAGGGGTGCCTCGGCCTCTGGGGCAGTCCCGGTGTGCCTGTGACTGCTGTTTTAGCCCACAGCCCAGGTGACTCCAGCTCGTGTAGACCCTTTGCTGACTTTGGCCTGGCTGTATGGAAATAAAAGGCCCATAGGCCCAACCACCCTGCAGGTCTCCACCTACCTGAGCACTGCCCTGCTCAGGGGAGTTCTCTGCAAGGTAAAACTTTGTCAGTGTCTTCCAGAGGCACCACGTGGGTTCACAATTCCAGGGACGTGCTGAGAGTGTGGCAAAACATACCCTCGTGTGCCTGTTTGGTGGGTGGGGATTTTCACACCGATGCTCGGAAAGCAGAAGCCACGTGGACCTGAGGGACAGTGCCCTGCAGGTCTGCAACGAGGTGGGGGGGAGGCCTGAGGGCTGAGGGTGCCAGAAGCAGAGAAGACGCCAACCCAGAAGCAAGACAAGCAGACCCTGGGAGAGGCCTCCTCACTTGGTTTGAGGGGTCTTGAGTGCCCGTTCACTCAGGATACGGTGGCCGAACACTAAAGCATGTGGCAGGGGCAGGGCTGCTGCAAGCCTCTTCCTGGCCTCTGCCTCCTCACCTCCTGCCTTACCCTGGCTGTTCAGAGGGTGCATGGGGCAGACAAGGGGCGCTCACGCACAGCATCTCACTTCAGTCTATCCTTTGGAGGCAGATGGGGTGGGAGCCTTGTGTCCACCCTAGAGAAGGCTCAGGGGACTGAGGGGCAGGGAGGGGAAGGAGCCAGAGCAAGGACTTGCAGCTGGTGAACTGCTGGGCTGGTGCTCCTCTGTAAGGGGCTGCCCCGCAGCTGTGCGACTGGGGAGGTCTGGGGGTCAGACCCTCCTGCCTAGAACACCTCAAACAGCAGCTAAGGCTGGCTGAGCACGACCACACCAGGCCCTGTGCAAAGCTGGGGGAGGCAGAACCATCCCCAGCCTGTGCCTGGAGGGAGCGTGGCGTGGTGCAGAGGAACTGGGCAGCTACTTCACTTTTCTGAGCTTCAGTTTCCTCATCTGTAACACTGAGGGGCACCTCTGCAGGTCTCTGGGAACATTAAAGTGTGTAACCCCGCCCGAGGCTGCTGGGCGGGGGAAGCCTCGTTGCAGATTCCTACCGGTTGCCCTGGGGACTTGGCCGAGGACAGATCAACCCGGGGCAGCGCAAGGCAGTGCCCAGCACCTGAGCACAAACCTCTGTGCTTCTGGATGGGGCCTTCAGCAGCAGTACGTCCCCCAGCTCACCCCTCCTGCCCCGGAACTGCATGGGGAGAGTGGCAGGGGCAGGGTGAAGCTGGTACTTCCAGCCTGTCGCCTGTGTCTGTTCTCTCTCTCCGTCTCCAGAACCCCAGCCTGTGAGCTGTGCAGGCCTCCCGGCCGGTCTCTAAAAAATACTTGCTAATCCTGTTGCTTCTCCAGCTTTCCCATCAGCCCGCAGTCTGACCACAGCTGGCAGGCTCTGGACTCCTCACCTCCCTGTCTGGGACTTGTCAAGGTATGATTCCTCACTGGCATTCCAGAGCGCCCGGTACAATAAATGCTAACAGGCCGGAGGAGATGGGAAGGATGGAAGTGAGTGGGCGTCTGCTTCATGGCACGCAGACCCAGGCGCTGCACGTCGGTGTTTCATCTGAGCTGCTCCAGAGACTGTACCCTTCTTGCAGGTGGGAAAGTGAAGCTCAGAGATGCAAGCTGTGACACAGCGAGTGACTGGGGAGGCCGGGACTGAACCCAGGTCTGACTCCAGAACATGGGGCAGGACAACAAACCGGAAGGAGTCACTTTCTTTGATTGGAGCAAAACTCTAATCAAACGTTTCTCTGCTCCAAGAGCAAACACACAGACCTTAAAACAAAGACACAGCCTGGATGAGTAACCTGAAACTACCCACTTTCGTCAGACCAGACTGGGAGGCTCCGAGCCGCTGGCTAACCAGTGGTCTGCGCCTCCCCTGGCCACCCTTAGTCGGATCCAGCGAGAGATGAATGGGGGCGGGGCTGGGGGGCAGAGGGGCCTGGCCAGTGCATCTGTTTACACACTGGGGCTCCTCCTAAGACTGCAGGTGAACAAAGGATTGTGCTGCCTCGGGTGCCGTCCATTCATGGTGACAGGGGACGGCCATATCATCATGCCAGGGCTGTGTTAGCAAAAACGGAAGAGGGTGGGGGAGGGGTGATTAGGTGGCCGAGGGCATTGAAGTCACATCTGGAACGGCTTTGGGGCCCACTTGGACCAGTGGCCAAGGAACCTAGGAAAGAGTTGAGGCAGGGCCCGTTCAGATGTGTGCCTAAGAAAGGTGTTCTAAGGCCGGGCGCGGTGGCTCACGCCTGTAATCCTAGCTCTCTGGGAGGCCGAGGCGGGCGGATTGTTTGAGCTCAGGAGTTCAAAATCAGCCTGAGCAAGAGTGAGACCCCATCTCTACTAAAAATACAAAGAAATTAATCGGACAA
>CAUYSK010024203.1:0-22833 GCA_963575035.1 Avahi laniger
CAGGTCTGTTTTCTTGGACCACACTGAGCTTCTTGAGGGCAGTGGTCGCAGCCAGGCCCCCTGGAGCCCCGGAGCCCCGCACTCCTGATTTCTGCTCCCCATGGCTCCCCGCAAGGGCCGATTTGGGACGGGGTCACAGCATCGGCATCTCTGGGCTCCTCTTTCTTCATCAGAGCCCAGTCGTCACTCCCCCCACAGCCCTCCGGTTAGCTCCTCAGTCCGCCGTCACCTCCTAAGGGCCTCCCTGCCCTACGCTCTCCCTCCTCCCCACATCCTCCGCAGCAGCTTTCGGGGCGGAGCTGGGGAAGTGGACGGCATCCCCAGGGGTGGGACCTCCCCTGCCGTCCCAGGAGCCCCTATCTCCTGGGCCCCGACGCCGGTCCCTTACCCACCAATGGCCTCTTGTCCTCCCTGGCCCCCATCTCGGCCCCTCAGCCATCATTCCCTTTGCCTCTGACCCCGAGCCACCCCGTTCCCCGGCAATTAGACACGCAGTGGCAAAAACTGTCCTGTTAAAATGAACCGGAACACGCCACTTCCTGCTGGAGACCCTGCGGTGGCCCCACTGCCCCAGATGAGCTCTACGGTCCCCCGCAGTTGCTGAGGCTGGCGCGTTGGCCTGCAGGCGCCTCTGCCTCTCTCTTGGCAGCCCCCAGCTCCCTTCTTTCTGCTCCAGACTCTCTCTCTCCCCTCCAACCGCCCCTGCTGGTGTCTGCCTCAGGGGCTTTGTGTGAGCTGGTCCCCCTGCCCAGACTCCCCTGCGCCCGCCAACGCCTCATGGCCGGCTTCTCCTCGTCCTGTAGCGTAGTCACCACCTCTGAGAAGCCTCCCGTGACCACTCCTGATAAAGTAGCCCCATTCTCTGCCTCTCCCACTGTTCGTTCTAATTCGCTTCTGGCTTATTTTCTATTTGACTAGAACCCAATCTCCATATGGGCAGGGACCACGTCTGTGTCATTCACTGTCATTGTCCCAGTGACCTTTAGTGAAACAGCCTGGTGCAGAGTAGAGCACAATACATGCTGCAGGATGAGTGAGTGTCCCATTAATGAGGGAGACAAGCGGGGAGCAGCGGAGGAAGAGCCCCAGGAGGGGAGGGGAGGAGAAAGGCAGCGGCCTCGGCGTGGGTCCTAGGGGACGGACAGGTCCCAACTACACGGTGCTGATGGGAAGAGAAGCAGGAAGGGAAGGGACTCTGGGCAGCGCTGTGGGACCATGCCCAGGCACAGCTCGGGATGGGAAGGGCCCCCGGGCTACCCCTGCTCGGCTGCCCACTCCGGCCAGGCCCCCTTGGCCAGTCCTGCTCACTCTGGGCCTCAGTGCTCTGACTTGGACGCTGAGTGTTGGGCATAATCTCCCTGGTGCTTCCAGCTCTGACCTTCAAGGGGAGGAGAGGGCCCAGGAGTGAGCTTGTTCTGGTTCCTCCTCTCCCTCTGCACCCTCCCCTCAGGCCCCTCTGTCAGGGCCCATCTCAGCCGGTCACCACTAACTCCGCACATGTGTGAGCTGGTTCATGCTTACAGTAGCCCTTGGGGCCTTTCAGCAATCACTGGATTCAGCTCTGGGGGCTGAATCCCTTCACTGCAGTCGAAGGGCTGAATCTCTGCTGGTGACTTCCCACTCTGGCTGGGGCTGGGGTCTCGGCCTGCGGGACCTCGCGGGAGCACCGTCCTGCCCCACTGCCCGTGGGCTCTGGCAGGTGCAAGGCGGGGGGTGCTGAGAGCAGGGAGAGCTGATTTACACCTGTCTTGCTCACTCTGGTTGGGCGTGGATGTGACAGCTGCCCAAGCACACCTGCTCATGACAGCCTGGTGAGGAACAGAAGCAGTTTCTGCTCCTGCTGTGCTCTCTGGTGGCCATACCTGTCGTATAGACAGGGAGGCCATCTGTGCTGGGGCAGGGGGTGGGCAGGGTGCTGGGGGCCAGGGAGGCCCAAACTCCACCAGGCGAGTCAGAGGGCTGGGGGGCGGGCAGACCCACAGCAACCCCTGCGGCCCCAGGGTTCTGCCTGGGTCTTGGGGATGTGCGTGCTGCCTGGGGACAGCCAGGCCAAGATGTTGCCACTCTTTCTTGCTCAACGTATGTGTGAGCTGCTGGCTGTCTTTGGGAAAGGGTGTGGTAGAAGAGAGGGGAGAGGTGGGGGCAGAGGGCACCTGCAGGGGTGGCACATGCTGGCATCCAGGGAGGTTGTGGGGCAGAGGTGTGGGTTAGGAGTTCTCCATACCAGACCCTCCTTGGGTCTCAGTGTCCCCAGCTATGAAATGGGGCCAAAGAACAATTCTTGTCCTGCCAGGCTCTTGGTGCTATGGGGTGGGGGTGGGGGTACGATAAGCCAGGTTGTTGGGGGAGTCCAGAGCTTGGGCTCCATGGCTCCCACCTTGATCATACCCAAGCCATAGCTGGATTCAAATCTGTCACCCACGGGCGGTTTGAAGGCTGGGGGGCATGGGAGAGGGGCCAGTCCCTGCATCATGTCAGCCTTGAGCATCAGTGATTCCTCCTGAAGCCACCGAATGGCCTGGGTGGGGGAGGTGATGGGCCAGGGGATGGCGCCAGGCCCCAGCTGGCCCAGCCCTGTCCTGGCTAATGGAAGCGGCTCTGAATAGCTGTTGAATGGATGAACGGACTCCTAATACCTAAGCGGCAGACCGGCCAAAGCTCTTTAGAAGCACTAAAGGAAGAATTGGGGAGGCCCTATCTTTCTCTTGGGGGCCTCAGCACTATCTCTACCCCAGAAAGGGGGGAGTAGAACAGAAAACAGCCAGGGACTGGCCATGCTGGGGAGCACGGGGCTTCTCCCCCTCCCTGAGATTCAGGGAGACACAAGGCTTTGGGAGCCTCCTGCCCAACCAGGGCCTGTCTTCGCAAACTACTTCGATTATTTTGGAAAAGCCTGGTTGCTTTTTCCATTCTTGACGCCTCTGTTCCACACCTTCAGGCCAGCCAAAGGGGGCCAAGAGCATGGCCTCGCGTCGGCCCGAAGCTTATCCCCTTCCCACACCACCTGCCACCCCAGGGGCCCCTGCCCTGGTACCTCCAGAGCTGTGTGGTTGCAGCCGATGTAGCGGGGGATGAAGCTACACTTCCGAACGACTGTGGCGTACAGGTGGGTCTTGTCGGTGTCTTCGTCAGCTTTCCCAGACTGAGCGGGTTGGAGAGGGGGTGGGGGAGAGACACACAGGAAGGAGCGTGTCTAAGGGGCAGACCCTGGCCGTAAATCCAGCCCTCTGCAGACAGTCACTTGGCATCGCTCCACCGGGGCTCTGAGCTGGTAATTAAAGCTCACAGTCCCTGTGAGCCCTTCCAGGAGATCGATAGAATAAATCTTCCCTTCTCCATTTGAATATTTCATCGCCCTTGCAGGGACCACGGCCTGCTGCATGCTGGCGAGGACGTGATGACAGGGCCAGGCCATCAGTGGACAGAGAACCAGGGGACCTGGGCGGGACTCTCAGAGCTACAGCGAAGTGCTGGTCTCCCGGGGCAAGTCACTCGCCTCTCTGGGCTTTCGCGTCCTTGCCTGGCCCCGGTGCCTTACCCTGAAGCCCCAGGACTGGGGTCCCCTTGGGACCTAAGGGAAGGGAAACATCCCTGGGGCCATAGTTGAATAGGTGCTTGGAGAAAAGGCCCGTGCCAGTGCCTGGAGGTGGGGAGGGAAACTAACTGAACCGAGCACCTGCTATGTGTCAGGCACCTTGCGCATCACTGCATGGGACCCTCCAAATGGCCATGCCAGGGGGACCTGTCTCAGCTTTGCTGATGACGGAGGCCTGCAGGTCAAGTGGCTTCCCAGGGGTACCCGGCCAGTGGGCAGCAGGCCTGGGGTGGGAGCCCAGACTGGTTGGCTGCACACTGTTCTGTACTCTCAACCACTGCAGGGGTCTGGGGTGCAACGGTGGGAGGGGAGAGTGACACTTCTGCTCATCTCCAGCCCAGTGCCTGGCACATAGTAGGTACTTCCTGACTACTTGAGCAATGAGAAAGTGAATTCTGCTCTCTACCGCTCAGCACCGGGGGGAGGGCAGGCAGAGGGCCCAGCTTGGGAGGTCCAGGCCGTGGACTGAGGGGCCTGAGACTCCCCCCTCCAGGCTCGTGCTCAGTTGCCCACTCGGGGGGTGCATTCCCGGGAGTGCTTTATCCCCCACGTCTCCCAACCCTCCTGGGCCTGCCTGCCAAGGCAGCACAGACAGAACCGGCTGGAAGACATCGTGACCTGGGCTCACCCTCGACCCTGCTGCTCACTCGCCCTCCGCCACCCACGAGGGGAGGATTCCTTTTGCCCAGTCCCAGTCCCATGTCCCTGCAGAATGTATTTGCCTTGAGGTTTGGAGATGGCGTGTGACGTGTCTAGCACAGGGCCTGGAAGCAGTAGGTACTGCCAATATTGTTTCTTTGATTTATTGTTTCAGTATATTCTTTGATACATTGTTTCTTAGATACACCCCTCCTTTAACATTTATGAAATCAGAATATATCTTTAATGGGTGTATTTGTTTAATGTGGTATAGTTGTTCCATGCTAACTGGGCTGTTTTGCAGAGATGAATTTGGGGAATTCCTATCTATGGGTCAGGAGAAATCCTTCCCGAGCCCCACGTGGTCCCTGACTCACCGTCACCAGCTCAAAGTGGTAGGGGTGGAAAACACGCAGGTACTTGATGGGGATTTTGTAGGACAACAACTCCTCTTTCTTTCTGTTGTCCACCACCTTGATGACCACATCTGGAAAGAGAAAACATGAGCGCAGGGTCAGGACGGGGCTTAAGTTCCCACCTTCCCTCCCAGCGAGGCGAGACAGTGGGAGATGAGAGACATTGCCAAGAGCAGGGAGCAGGGCCACACTGAGGAATCAACACGTGTGCACACGTGTGGGTCACACAGACACTCACAGCCCCATGAGCACTGTCTGAGCCCCTGCACTGGGCAAGGCTCCATACACGTGCTGTTTGGACCCCAAAATGCAATTCTCTCTTGTGGTTGAGAAACTCCCAGCCCAGAGACAGACACACACAGAACGGAGCCCAGCCCCCCATCACCAGACACACGTGTGCACACACAGGGATACAGAGGCAAGCAGGCGCCCCTTTCCGGGAATAAGGCCCCTTCCCTTGGGCACAAACACTCTCGGCAGCTGCACAGGCAGGATGGGATGGGTTGGGGATTATCTTCCACATGTTGCAGGTGGGGAAACTGAGTGTCAGTAACAAAAAGGGGCCTACTCAAGAAATTCCTTAGTGCAACTATCAACAAAAGTCTACTACAAGTGAATGAAAATCAAACGCTAAGAATAATGCACCGCTTAGTAAATGCCCTCCAAAGAGACCACCATGCCAAAGATGGCATGAACTTTGGGATGAACTTTAAGAAGAACACCTGTGTCCTGGAAATAATCGTGGTGGTCCTGCTCAGTGAGCACTCACTGCGTGCTAGGCGTGGGGACGGCGCTCCGTAGCCGCTGCTCCAGCAAATCCCTGCCACCACCCTCAAGCAGGCTGTCACCATTTCTGTTTTTAATGAACGACGGGGCTAAGAGTGGTTGTGTGACTTGATCAACATCACACAGCTGGGAAAGGGATGATGGGAGGGCCTGGATTTGGTGACTCTTGTGGCATCTTTCCATTCTGGACATCTATGATTTGAGGAGGAAGAAGAGATACGGGGAAGGAGGAAGAAAAGAGAAAAGTGGGGGAGGAATGAGAGAAGGGGGGAGGAAAGGAGATAAAACAAAAAGCTAGGGAAGAATAGGAACGGGGATGGGGATGGAGAGGGGTGCCTGAGGGAGCCCCCCCGGGGAGCCCCCTGCCTCTCTGCTTGAGACAGGACATTTCAGCACCAGGGACAGCTGCTGGCCCTAGAAGGCTCAGCAGGCTGGAGGCCCCGTGATGAGCTCAGCAGCCGGGGCACTTGGAGCTGGAGGGGCCATTTGGATATGGGGGTGGAGGAGGAAGCTGAGGGACTTTCCAGGTCTCCTTCCTCTCTCCCTTTCCCCACAGCTAGCCCGAACACTTGAGAGGAAAACCTGCCAAAGCCTCCCAAGAGCTAGCCACGTGGGATCCCTGCTCAAAGGAAAGAGTGGCGAGGGCACCGCGGTGTTGAGGCTGGCTTGAAGAAAGTAGACTGAGGTGAGGGTGTGAAGTCGGCAGGCCCGGGTTCCAGTACCAAGACACTAACTTGCTCTGTGACCTTTATCAAGTCACTTAACCTCTCTGAGCCTCATGTTCCTGCTCTGCAAAATGTTAATACTCTAAAAGAGAAATACCTCGTCCCTCTGCTGGGATTGCCATAGGGAGGGGAGTGTGTTTTCCACGCTATGAAGGTCTGTGCAAACGCTCCTCGTGGCTGTCGCTATTTTCTTCCTTGTTAACCATCTGCGGCTCTCCATACACGTGCCCCACTCTGAGACTGAGGAAACTCCGCAGGGGATTCCAGCGCCCCCAGCCAAAGCTCCAGAGAGGCTGTGCAGGCTGCAGCCCCTCAGGCCCTCTCCCCACGGACCCTCGGTGCCCAGGTCTGGCTGGGATTTGCTGAGGTCAAGTGAGAGGTGAGTGCCCTGCGTCCCCCCAGGCCCCACCCCCGTTCCTGGAGCTCTGTGCGGGCAGCCAGCGATGAGCTGAAATTGGGGGAATGGACAGCCACCCTCCCTGCTCCTGTCTCCAAGCCACAAACACGCTTCATCAGCTTCCTCTCTGGGCATTGTGCCCTTCCGGCCTCCTACCGCTTTCTTTGTGCAGCCAGCAAGCCATTTCTGTCGCCTGCCTGCTTTTGGCCCCATGCAGGCTCTGAAACTCCCCTTTGCTTTTCATTAACACATCCTTGAGCTACCTCCCACCCTCCCCCACCTCTTGGCCTGGCCCCCATCTCCCCCACCCGCACAGCGCACATCACCACAGCAACCGGTTCCAGCCAGGTTCCAACAAGCGTCCAGCCACCTCAATCTGCAGAGAGGCCTGCCAACGCTGCCGCCTGCCCACGCGGCCTCCCCCCCTCCTGTCCCCTGCAGCTAGCCCTGCCCCCTCTCTGCTGCACAGATGGGCCCAAGGGCTAACGACGCTGACATTCTGTTGCCTCTGTCACCCTAGGTGTGTAGAGCCCAGGGCAGGATCCCAGCCCAGGTCCACTTACCACAGCCCCTAACTTCCCCCCAGCCACATAAATGCATGCATGACACACACGTGCACACACACACACAGTCTACACATACTCATGCACTGCAAGGTGCACACTGCCCTCCAGATACGTCCAGGTGTACACACACACACCACACGCGCAGACACAGGAACCGGCACGCAGGCCTTCACAGAGACACGCGCACTCCAGCACACGTGCCTCCGCACGAAACCCTAGGTCAATTTTTCCTCCTTTTTCACAGCTTCTGAAACTGTCTCGACAGCTCCACCTGTCCCTTTACAGGCAGAAAAGAAATTCTCCGGCTTGACGGGCAGTCAGACCCCCTTTGTGGAGGCTGCTCTGGTTTCCTCTCTCCCCTCCCAGCCCCCAGCAGCCAGCTTTTTGCTCTTTGTGAGGCAAACAAGGAGTCTGTCTGGGTCCCTGGCAAGATTTTAAGGGGAGGGCAGCCCGTCCTCTCTGGGAGAGACCGCCGGCAAGAAGTGAGCCTGAGCTTCTTCCGACTAGGTGAGACCAGCGACGTTGCTGGGCACCGCTGGTCTGTGCTGGCCGCGCCTGACGCTGGTGCCACAGCCGTCCCAGCGCCAGCCAGTACGCCTGTGTGCCAGCCTGAGCTCGCCCACGAGGATGGAAACCCGGTGTGCACAGGTGTGTGTATGCACGGGGACTTGGCAGCTTGTGCTGAGACCCAGGATGACCAGGCAGCAACAAGGATCCATTCTGGGGCCGTTAAAAGCATTTTTTAAAAAATCCAGCTGAGGCAGCTGGAACACTGGAGCTACCAAGAGCTCGTGAGGTGCCAAGGCCTGGGTCCTCTGCTTACTGGGTACTTGAGCTGCAGCGGGTTGTTTAAATCCCCTGAACCTCAACGTCCTCTCCTAGGCCACGGGAGCAGCATTGTTCCTCCTGGGCGGTGGGGACTCCAATGAGCGGTGCGTGGGGACGTGCCACGAAGCTGTAATGTGCCATTTCGGTGGGAGACGGTGATAATAACCGCCATGAAAATAATAACAGCAGACATAAAAAAGATAAGCTCGCATTGTCTGGGAAACTCATTTATGTGGAACAACTCATTTTTCGAGCAGACTGGGGAGATGAGGCGTGACGGTATTAGGATTTTTTAAAAGTGCTTTTAACGGAGCCCACAGAGACATTCAGGTGGCTGCCAGCTGAGCTGGGTGTGCTGCTTCTGCCTTAGTCCTTGGCAGGTCTATTCTCACCCCCGCCCCTGCCCCCAGCCTCACCTTCCCGCCCCGTGTCCTCCGCTTGGATCTCCACTTTCACGGTGTCCCCCCAGATGGGGTCTCTGGTGGGCTTCGAGGTCACAGACGTGACTGCCTTGGAGGTCTGGTTGTTCGCTTCCTCCGATGTGCTTTTCCTGGGGAGGGGAAGGGCAGGGGGAGTCAGAGGGAGGGTTCCTGCCTGCTGCCTGCCCTCCTCCCGGACCCCACTGCCCGTAAATCTGAGCGAGAGGTGGACAGAACATGGAGAGCTCCCTCCCACACACAGACACTCATGTCATCCCAGACCCAGGGGACGCCAGGCCTCTTCCCTCGGCTGCCCTGCCTGCTCGGGTGACTACACTGTCTCGCTGGCCACTGCTGAAGCCTTCACTTGGACGCAGGCACCAGAGGCTCAGAGTGGGGTCGGGGTGGGAGTTGATGCTTTGCCTGTCTGACTTCTTGCCCCTTAGGGGGCTAGCAGGGGTGCTCCCTAGCAGGCGCCTGAGTGCAGGGACTCCCCGGCCAACCTCTCCTCTACACTCCTTCCTCCTGACTGTCATTGCCCTGAGCTTCTGGCCCAGCTGCCCCAACTCTGAACCCTTTCAATGGAGCACACATGTGCTATGGCCTTTGGCGGTGCCAGCGTGGGCGGGGCCTGGGGCTGGGGGCAGCGGGCAGTGGCGAGGGCTTTCTGGCCCTCAAGCACTCAAGTTGTTCACGGTCAGGCTGCCCACGGTTAGACGGGAGCTGGGGCCCCCTGCATCCCAGTGCACCCCGCAGGTATGTGAGCTATGTGTCCTGAGATCCAGAGCCGTCAGCCAGCTCGGTGAGAGTTCATGCTTGTGCTGAGGTGGTGGTGGCTATGTCAGGCTGCGGACGGTGCTGCAGCAGGAGGCCTGGTGCACAAATGGTACCCCAGTGGGGAGGCGAAGGTGGCATCCTCTCCAGCCCTTGGCCCGCCCTAAAGCTCCCAAACAGAGCGTGGGGCAGAAGAGTTGGCTCAGAAGCTCAGGTCCAGCCTGCCCCATACACTAGCAACACCAGCATCTTCCCAGCCCAGCTTGCTCCTCACTGCTCCTTCTGTCCTCTAGACTTAAGTGACACTGTGGCCTGGTTCCTTGCTCCCACTCATACAGTCCTGCTCTTTTGGTAACCATTTCTTGTGGGAGTCCCACCTCCAGGCTCCAGGGGTCAGCCGAGGACTCCCACTCTGCGTGGACGGAGAGGCAGTGTGACACAATGATTGTCACAGAGTCAGACCACTGGGGTTCCAAGTCCCTGCCCTACCCCTACTAGCTGTGTGACTCTGGGCAAGGTGCATATCCCCCCACCCCGTGCCTTACTTCCTCATCTGTAAAATGGGGCGGATAATGGTGCCCAACTGCAGGGCTCTTGTGGGAATGAAATGCGCTCCCACGTGCAGTCCCTACACATTGTTAAGGGCCATAAAGTGTTAATAATGATCATGACTTTTAATTACTACATTTTAAACGTAATTCCTTCTTATTACCCCACAGCACTGGAGAGCTTAGCTTTGGCGGCCTCCCCAGAACTGCCTCTTTGCCCCTGGCCTGGTTTCTCCCTCTCATGCCCCCAACTCTGGGACTAGGGCTGGGGGGTCTCCGGCTGCTCTGGCCAAGGTGTGGACTCCTGGGAAGAGTCACTGAGAACCGGGCTTGAGCCCACATTTATCCCGGCTGGATGGTCTCCCCTCTCAGCCTTGGGTCCTCCCCTATAAAGCATGCCTCCCTCAGAGGGTGGTTATGAGGGCTGGAGAGAAAGCGTGCTACGCTCCCGGCACCCGGGAAGCCCCAGTTCATGTTACTCCCGCATCTGTGATACACAACAGCTGGGCGCGCGCAGGGGAAGAAGGGAAGCTGGGGGGAGCCAGAGCCCCCCTCACACCCGGACCGTCGGCCCGCGGAAGGAATGTGAGGGAGGCTGCCAGGCTGGAGAGGTGCTCGCCCACCCCCTACGGCACACCGTCCCTTCCTCGCAATCTGAGCCCCTCCTGTGCCACCGTGTGGCTGGTTCTCCCTCCCAAAGTCTCCCTCCCAAAGTCAGAGACCTCAGAGCTCTCAGCAGCCCCCTCTGCCATGAGGCCGGGGATCTGCCCCCTGCCCGGGTTAGTGCACGACAGTGCCTGCCACCCTCCTCAGGGCCTTGCAATCCAGGGGGGAGGACAGGAGCAGGAAGGGGGAAGCACTGAGGGTGCGTGAGAAGCACGTCAGTCCTTCTACACCCCGAACACCGCACAACAGCTGCTTCTGCACAGGCTGGTCCCTGGGGGCTTCCCAGGGATCTTCAAGTGGCTGCGTGTGCAGGGAGAAGACACACTGAGGGCACGAGGTCACAGCAGCGTAGTGACAGGATCCAGGCTGGACCCCATGGCCTGCACTTGTCAACCTGTCTTCCACCCTCCTGACCTCTGCAGCCTCAGGTCCCTCCCCTTCTCTGGAAAGCTCCTGGGAGGCATGGAGGAATTGCAGGGGCAAAAGGGTGGGGAGGGGCCGTGGGGCAAGGCAAGGGAGCCTGGGCCACTGGCTTCCCTCCGGCAAAGAAAGGGTTAAGCAAGTCTTTGTCTCTTTCCCTCCCCTAAAAGAGATCTAGGTGAGCTCAGAGGAAGCAACTAGGAGGGGGAGGCCCCCTGGGGAAGGGGGAGGTTTTTAGTAGGTGGAGGGAGGCTGTCAGAGTAATAACGGCTTTTCCTGGCACAGCTGACTCCTCTGGGCCTTCATACTATTCTAGATACTGGAGAGCAAGAAGAACCTCTGATTCCCCGCAGAATAGAAGGGGATCAGCTCGCTCCCTGCTCTCAGCCCTTTTCTGTACCCCCAGCTGGGCATGTGGCTGTTCTAGGTCCCCAGGCCCTAAGGAGCTCAGAGTTGCCAGTGCAGTCTCAGAGCCCTGGGGGGCCTCTCCGCAGGCTGTCTGTCCTTCCTCCCTGTCCCCAAAGTCCTGCCCTGGCTCTACAGCTGGCTCCAGGCAGTTAGGGCCAGGGGGAGCGCCTGGGTGGCTCAGACCTAATGCAGCGACAGCAGGAGCAGCCACACCAGGATGGGGACTGGGGTTAGGATCGCAGACACAGCGCAACAGTCCTGGGCCCAAGCTTCGGGAAAATGTGAACCATCCCCAACACAGCCCACTCTAGGCTGCTAGAGGTGTGTGTGTCTTTGACAAACTCCAGTCTCAAGCCCAGCATCCCCGAGGAGGGGAGTGTTGGGGGGAGGGCTCCACCCAGCAGGGGGTGGGAGGCCAGGCCCAAGCACAGCTGTGAGTGGGCAGGAACAAGAAGGACTTTGCTTTCCTTCTGCAAGGTCATGACTAAGGGAAAATATGTTATCTGACTCCCCAGGGCTGCAGCTGTGAGCGGAGGTGAGCAGCGGAAAAACACAGGACACTGCCGGGGAGAGAGCGAGGGCCATCCCCACCCTGTTGCCAGAGCACACATGCACAGAGGCGTGGGTGCCACGCTGGGCCCATGCTCATGACCCGCCCCACGCCCCCGCTGCCAGCCCTCAAGCTGCCTCTGAGGTCTTCTCTTCCACCTGCCCCACCGCCCTGCCCGTCCTCTGGCCTCCAGCTTGGCTCCGCTCCAAACATCAAAACAGGAACAGCAGTCAAAGTGTGGCGTCCTCCTGCAAGGCTTTAGAAGCCCAGCACACGGGTGCCTGGGCTGTCCTGAGTGCCAACCCCAGGGCAGTGCCAGGAGAGTGAAGGAAAGGAAAGAGCCCCAGTTCGTGTCTGTTCTGGCTGCTGGGCAGGCTCCCAGATCCTGAAAGACCAGAGGGCTGTGCCTGAAGCCCTGGGGAAGGAAGCAGTCAGGCAGGCATGGAGAAGGATGGACGACGGCAGGCCCTTAGGTGGCTGGATGCTGGGTCAAGAGGTGTTGCAGCCCTTTGACCTGGTCAATCGCAGCCCTGTTGCCGGCTCACCTGGGAGTCCGGGAGGGAGGTGGAGGGCTAGGTTCGGATTAAGAGCCCTTCAGGCCAGCTGCCAGGGTGTTGTGGTTTGGCCTCAGTCTGTCCTGAGAAGTCAGGGCAAGTTCCCTCCACCTGCATCCTCCATGCCAGCCTCCGAGCCAGGGAGACCAGCCGTCCACATCCTCCAGAAGTTCAAGCAGCAGCCGGATTCCCAGGCCATAGGCCTACCTTCCCCCCCAGAAGGCTCTGAGAAAGCCAGTGACTTCTCCCCAGTCCAGGAGCCCGAGCTAATACAACAAGGACAGGAGTTGGGGGGTTGGCCTCTGCAGAGATAGCCATCTGAATGAGGTGGCCAAAGCTGGATTCCTGTGTTTCTGACCCCACCTGGGCTGGACAGGTGAGGGGAGATTTCCTGGCAGAGGCAGGTTCGAATAGCACGGAGAGGAGGACTTTCCCAAGTGGAGGAGGAGGCCTGAGGCTCGGGATGGGCCGGCGCTGGCTGGCAGCAGCATGGGAGGTGTGGTGGGTTGGGAGCACGGATTGGGGAGGACAGGAGGGGAGGCCGTGGTCCCCCCTGACTGAGTTCCCTCTCGAGCCCCTTTCTCTTCATGGCCCATGTAGTGTCCTCTGAGGCCAGGCAGGCAGGAGGGAAAGGCCTGGCCCGCACACTTCTGGCCTTGGCCACGCTCCCCCGGGATTGCTGGGCAGGGAGCTGTGCCAGGGGCTCCTCAGGAGGAGCTGAGATGTGAGGCAGGGACAGTCAGATCTGAAGCTTCCCCAGGTAGCAGCCATGGCCAACGCCCTCACTCCAAGCTGCCTCCCAGCCCGCAGGGCTAAGGCGGGGCAGCGGTCCTGGTGGGTTTTGAGCTCTCCAGAGGCTGCCACTTAAGGCATGAGAAGGGCTGTTTTTCTCAGCAAAGCCATGGGATCTCATCCTGGGTTCATTTATTAATTGGACTCTAATGAACCGTCGCTAATTGCTGATGGTGATACAACACGACAGGTGGGCCTCGATTGGCAGAGGAACTGCCTCTGGAGCAAGGAGGCTCTAAACTGGAGGCCACAGCTCCCCGGCACTTGCCGGCAGGGCACGGGGACTGCCCTGGAAAAAAGAAGGGCACATTCCAAGGATCTCTGAGCCAAGCACTCTGGCAAAGGCGAAAGTATTTCCACGAAACAAAAATGCTTCTCCTCTCACCCTGCTCACACTTCACCTGAAAGAGCCACCTGTCCTTGCAGAACCTTCCATGGTCTGCGTGCACCTCCCGTCCCCACCTGTGACACTGGGGGGGCTGACAGGCAGGAGTGCTCTTTCCATAAGGCGCAGGGGACAACCGCAGCCACCAGAGCTTTGCGGCGGTGCAAAGGCAGGCTCGTGGCTGTGCTGGGCGTTGTCGCACCTCCTACCCTCTCCAGGGAAGGAAATTGCCTAGTTTCCTCCTTTTTTTCTCAGTTTGAGGCTGGAGACCATGCGGGGCCAGGAAAGGCCCTGCCCGCACCATCTGCAGCCTCCGGAGTGTCATGCTCCGGTCTGCCCCGTGGCGCAGCTGGTGAGGGTCCCCCATCTTCTTGGGCAGCAGGAGGATACGCCAGTGAGTCAACACCACAGCCCTGTGGGGGTGGAGGAACAGTCCCCATGGCAAGGCAGGGGCCTGGGTGAGACAGCCTTTGGCAGGTCGTGCCGTGACGCGGGTCCTCTCAGTGGCTCAGTCACTCTGCACTGCCGGGCCTCTGAGCGTCCTCCCTCGTGCGCGCAGCCTTGGCGCGGGAGGAATGTGCGCCGGACATACAGGGAACTTCCCGACCTCAGAGAAACACCTGATCCTTCTGATTCCTGAGTCATCCTGATTCCCATCCCCATCCCAGCTCCTGTGGGGTCCGCTCCAAGCTCTGCAGGCTGGAGCGCAGCCTCCTGCCCCTTTCCCCAGAGACCAGTCTCCCGGAGCGGTTCTGACACCCGGTGCTGGGGCCTGGAGCCGTCGGCTGCCTTCTTAGAGGACTGTAGGCAGAGGGTGAGTGAGTGGGGACGGCGTTGTCTGTTTACCCGCCGCCCCCCACTGCTGCTCCTAAACCGTGGGCTCCTCAAGGGCAAACCTGTCTTGTCACTGCCAGAGCTCAGCTCCCAGCCGCCAGCGTGGGCACAGTGGGCCCAGCAGGTGTTTGCTGAATGAAGAAAGAGGTGACAGAAAGAGGGGACAGACCGCTGGAAAATCGGGTGGAGACAGAGGAAGCCCCAACCCTGGCCCAGCTGCTGGGACTCGGCACGAAACTGCAGCGCCTCCTCAGGACAGACCTGGAAGCAGCTCTTGGCTGCGAGGACGGTTCAGATCCTGTCCCAAGTTCTGTCCCAAGAGCAGGTTCCCAAAAAGGGGGAGCAGAGCCCAGCTGTGGCCACTGGGCTCCTTCAAGGCCCTGAGGCCCCGGGAACCTTGGTCCTGCCTGGCCCCTGGCCTCTCTGTCCCAGCCCAGGGCCCAGTGGCTGGACCCTGGGTCTGGTTCAGCTGGCCATGCTGGCCATCCTGCGAGTCCCCAGCCACAGTCCCAAGCGAGTCCCTAGGCCCCACTCCTCCAGCACCCACAGGGCACCTCCACACGCAACCTCCGCACGCACACGATGCTTTCCACAGGCCCACAGAGCTGCCTGGGAAGTCAGACAGAGTGACAGGGAAGGGCCAGCTGCTCCTCTGTCCCCACCTTTGTGTTGAAGCAGAGAAGGGGGATGCCACTGCCTGCCCTCCCAGCGTTCCCAGGCCAGCCTTGCTGAAGGCCAGAGATGTGGCTACGCTAGGGCTCGAGGGGCGTGGGTTCGGGTCCTGGCTCCAAACTCCGCTGCCACTGGCCGTGTGCCTCCGCCCTTACACACCTCCGGGCTCAGCACCTCCCTGATAGTGGCACTGTGTACCTCACAGTTCCTACATGGACAGTGGAGCCCTGGAGGAGAAGGAAGAGGAGGCAGCTGGGGGAGGCTGAGTCCGAGGTGGAGACGTGCACCGGCAGGCGAGTCCACGGGGCCAGAGCTCAGGAGAGAGGCCCCAACTGGACCCAGGGACCCTGGGGCCTTCAGGATGGGGGTAAAGGGGTGCTTGGGGCGAGGGGATCTCTCGGGGAGAGTTGGGCGCAGAGGAGAGGCACGGCCTGAGCCAGGAGCCCCCACATCGACAGGGAGCAGGACACAGCATCCGCAGTGTTGTGGCTGGAGACAGAGGAAGGAATCGGGGGGGTGTCCTGGAGGCAAGGACAGAGGGGCTTCAAGAAGGGAGTCGCCGACTCACACGAGTGCAGAGGACGTGCGGCCCAGGGAGGCCGCCGAAGAGGAGCTGTCAGCAGAGCTGGACGCGGCATGGAGTCTGAGCGGGGCCAGACTGTGAGCGGGGAAGAGGGTGAGGGGCCCAGAGGAGCTACCTGCCCAGAGTTTTTGGTCTGCGTGCAAAATTGACTGATTTTGTAGAAAAGTTGAAAAATTGAGAGAGCTAACAATCTTTCCTGTCAGAAATCCGCAGAGGACCAGGGCTGCTACTCCGAACGAGCTGCGTGCCCCGGTTTGCCGCAGTCGCTCCTGCTCCCTATCGCCTCACACGCCCGGGGCCTTCGGGGCTTATGCAGCTGGCTTGGCGCTGAGGACGTTGACTCTGGCATCCCCGTGTGTGTGGAGGGAGAGAGGTGACACGAGGGCGGGAGGAGCTGAACTGGGGCCCCGAGCCCCGGCCCTTGCCCAGTGGTCTCCCTCGCTTCATTAGAGGCCGGACCACCCAGCATCTGTCCCTGGAGCCCACGGGGGCCAGCAGGGAAGAGGGCAGCCACACAGAGCCTGGACGGAGGACCAGGCCCCCTGGCAGCCCACCGTGTCTGGGGAGGGAGGAGGAGCCTGTCAGCAGCTCTGCCCACGCTCAGGCATAAGCAAAGGAGACAGTCCGTGCATGATGCCACACGGACACCAGGAAGGCCCCGTCCGGCCTGGCGCACCGCCCGGAGTCGCCCCGTGAACACGTGCTTCTGAGCGAGCATCGCCCTCATGGGCTGCTCCTCGGGCTCCAGGCTCCCGGGGGAAAGCTCTTGCTTCCTAAGTCTGAATGAGCGTTTCAGGCAGGAGAAGACCTCAGGGGCCCTGGGTGGCAGTGATGGGGAAACATCTGGAAAGAATTCCTGTGGCTTCAATCAGGCTGGGGGTCTCAGGCCAAGCCTCCTTTAGCCCCGACACCAGCTGTGTTTATACCTCTGGGATACTGGCGGGTTCTCACTGAACAAAAATGCTGAGGGTCTGAGCCTCCGGGCACTGGCGTTATATGGAGCAGGGGTGGGTAGAAAAACAGGCGCCAGGCTGGAGCCCTGCCGGGGAGGTGAGGACCCTGGTTTCCCAGGCCCCACCCAGGGCCTGCTCCCCAACCGCCTCTGCTCTCTCACGGGCGCCCTGCGGGGAGGAAAGGAGCCTGGCCGCTGCGGGAGCTGGTGGCCGGATGGGAAGAGCCCTCTCCATCTGCTCACTCCCACTGGCCGGCCGTGTGGCCTCAGACAAGTCCCTCCATTGCCCTGGGCTTCGGCCTCCATGGCTGTCACATGGAGGTCGTGCAACCTGCCTAGGAGGGCTGCTCCGCTGGAGCCAGGGTGTGTGGAGAACCAGTTCCCAGGAGCCTGGAGTGCGGCATAATGAGCACATGTGGGCCGCTTCATTCCTGCGTCTGTCTCATGATCACAGTCACTGCGTTATTGTTATTTTTCCCGAGCCCAACCCTCTGGCTGCTGAGACAAGCCCATAGGTCACCGTGAGTCATACCGGGCCTCCACCCACCTAGATCCCTAGATCCCTAGATCCCTTCCCACCTACAGCCAGCCCAGGAGAAGGGGAACTCCAGATCCCAGGAGGGTCTCCAGAGCGGTCCCTGCATCTTCTCTGGAAGTCTGGGTTAGGGTCCTGGTGCCAACAGTCCCCCTTCCAAAAGGGGTAACTGCTGATGGAAGATCAAGGCATGGAATGAGGTGGAAAGAGCTTTTGGATTTTGGAATACTGGATCTTAGATCCTCCTTGGGGTACTCAGTGGTTCTGTGACCCTGGGCAAGTCACGGAAATGCTCTGAGCCTCAGGAACCTCAGCTGTGAAGTGGGGATAATATACCTAGTTCATAGGGACAGGTGGCAACTAAATTACATGAAACACACACACGCGCGGTCCTAGCACACGTGCCAGGAACATGGTAGGCGCTTGATAAACAGAACCTTCTTTAAACTCCCTCTTACCGGGATGTCACATCCCTGTCCCACTTTCAGTGCCTTCTCCAGTTGTTCTCCAGAGTTAGGGCTCAGTCTGTGACCAAGGTCAGGCTCAGTCTGAGGCCAGGGTGAGGGTGCTCAGGCTTATCCAAGAAAACCAAATATCCTCTGAGTGTGCCTTTAGCTGGCCCTGAATTGTGCCACCGCTCCCGTGCTGCCCCACGCCTGCACCATGTACACAGAAGACGCACCTTCCCCTCCCAGGCCTGGCTCTGTCCCCGCTCACTAGCTCTGGGCAGCAGATAGCCAAAGAAGCAGCTGCCAGCATTGGCGGCCCTGCTACGCAGCCTTTGGCCAGGGGTCAGAACCTCACAAGCCGTCTCCTGGCTGGCCCCTTCTCCTCATCTCGTCCTGCCCTGGGCCACCCCCGATCCATCAGTGCCACTGTCTTCCTGGTCCCTGCTGGGCTCTGACTGGCAGGTCTCTCTGTGCCAGGCTGGTGACAGGTGCTGGGCACTGGGAGACCCTGGGCCTGGGCACTGGCCCAGCAGACTTGGAGGTGGGATCTGTCTCGGGCAGCACAGCTGGGGTTCTTGTCGCCTCTAAAGAACTGAGATCTGTTTTCCAGGCCAGAGCACAAGCCAGCCTGGCAGGCCTGCAGGAGCGTGGAGGCCAAAGCTTACATCTTGGCCATGAGGCTCAGAGAGGGCAGGGACCTGCCTGAGGTCACACAGGGAGTCAGGGGCAGTGGGCTGGACATTGGGTCTTCCTGACTCCAGTCTGTGGCTTTCTTCTGATAGGTCTCATGCACCCACAGTGGGTGACACTCAGGAACCCCCGCACCCCTGCCATGCTGTAGACCTGGCAGTACCCCACTGTGTGGCTCTACCATCTCTATAGCTCTTTGAGGCAGGTTTCCAAGGGAGGTATTCAGGCATCGAGAGGCAAAGTAACTTTCCCAGTCACACGGCAAGCTAGCGGCAGGGCCAGATTCATTCATTCATTCAGCAATCATTTGCTGACATCATTTACTTTTCTATGTCCCATATACTGTGTTTAATGATAGGGATGTGACGGTGAGCAAAGCAGACCTATGCTGCTCATGGAATTAGTGGGGCGCCGTGGGGTGGGGGAGCCGACAAAGAGTAAGGTCATAATCATACACAGCGCATCGTCACAGGTGCAACTGCCGCTGCACATAGGCCCATGAAGCATGTAACAGGGAGGATTTGGCCTGGCCTGGGAAACCAGGGAGGGCTTCCTTGAGGAGGTGACAACAGAGCAGGAGCCAAGATTGGAAAAGGGGGAGGGAGAATGTTCTGGGGGAGGGAGAGTGTAAAGGCCTAGGATGGGAGGGAACAGAGTCTGCTCAGAGAACCAAGAGATATCTGGTGTGGCTGGAAGGGGGCGGGGGGGCAGGGGGTGAGGGTCATGTTGCCAGGGAGCTGGAGGGGCCAGTGAAGACCCCCCCTCGTGCTGGGCCTGGAATTCTCTTTACTCCGGGAGCAAGGGGAAGCCACTGGGTTCCTTTGGTTTGAAGGGGGTTTGCAGGGGCCAGTTGAGATGTACCGAGAGCAGCTGGAGAAATCGTGCAGTGGCCCGAGTGCATGGGGCTGGTGGAGAGAAGCAGCTCCTTCGAGAGGCAGGAGAGACACTGACATGGTGACAGAGTGGATGGGGTGAAGACTGCGATTCTCGTGACACCAGGTTGGCGATGGGATCACATGGAGAGGACAGTATAGGGAAAAAAGAGCGACCTGGGGTTGAAACCTGGGACAGGCCAACATTTAACGCCAGGGAGAAGGGATAGAGAGGTGTGGCCACAGAGGGAAGAGAGGAGGGGATCTCGGAAGAGGAGAAGGGCTTTAAAGAGATTGAGTGGTCCCAGGAGGCTGATGCCCCTGAGAGATCATGCAAGACGAGATGCGCGGTGGACTTAGGGTCCGGCGTGGCGGTCGCTGGTGGCCGCGGAGAAAGAGATTTTGATGGAGAAGTGGGGTCAGAATGGGAGCAGATCGGTGGTTAGAGGGAGAGAGGCGGAAGCACACGGTGAGCTGGGTGGACCCGCCAGTCTGGAGTGGTCTGGCTTGGAGGACGTGCTCTAGTACCAGCTTGGCTCAAGGCTGGGGCCCACACAGCAGGTGAAGCAGCCGAGCCCCAAACAAGGGGCACCACCTTTGGGCCCGAACCTCTTCAGATCCCCACCAACGGGGTGAATGAGTGGACGGCTTTGCGGCGCTCTCGGCCCTGTGCCTCAGCACCCCGACTGTGGGCCTGCCTGCTGGGGAGCAGCAAGCCCAGAGAGGACGATGGACCCAGGGGTCCCCGGAGTCCCCAGCCCCAGTCAGAGGTGAGACAGCATGGGATGGCAGAGCAGGACACCTCGCTGGGAGACCACGCTTAGGGCACTAGAAAACAGGGGCAGCAAGGAGAGGAGAAAAAATGTTTGGAAAGAATGTGAAATTTTATATATGGATATTTCCCCAGCTTCATTGAGGTATAATTGACAAATAAAAACTGTATAGATTTGAAGTATACAACGTGATGATTTGACACGTGCACATTATGAAGTGATTACCACAATCAAGTGAATTAACACATTCGTCACCTCACGTGGTTACCTAGTGTGCGTGTGCGCGCGCGTGTGTGTGTGTGTGTGTGTGTGTGTGTGTGTGGTGAGAACAATCAGGATCATCTTACCCAACTTCAAATACACAATACAGTGTCACTAACTGCAGCCACCTGCTGCACTTCAGATCCCCGGAGCTTGCTCATCTGCAAACTGAAGGTTTGTACCCTTTGACCGACATCTGCTCAGGTCCCTCATCCCCAGTCCCTGGCAACCACTGCTACTTTCTTTTTCTACTCTCTGCGTCTACGAGTTCAACTTGGATTCCACAGGTAGGTGAGGTCCTCAATATGTCTTTCTGTGTCTGCCTCGTTTCCCTTCACATGATAGCCTCCAGGTTCGTCCACGTTGCCACGAACGGCAGGATTTCCTCTTTCATGGCTGAATACTATTTCATTTGTGTGTATGTATGTATACAGATACACACGATGTGTACAATACATACAATTGCACATCTATGAGACATTTTCTTTATCCGCGCATTCGTCAGGGGACAGAGGTTGATTCTGTGTCTTGTCTACTGTGAACTTCAGTGTAATGAACATATGGGTACAGATAGCTCTTTGAGATACTGATTTTGTTTCCTTCGGATATAATCCCAGCAGTGGGATTGCTGGCTCATATGATACTTTTATTTTTAATTTTTTGAGGAACCTCCATATTGTTTTTCATATTGGCTACACCAATTTACATTCCCAACAGCGTATAAGGGTGCCCTTTTCTCCACACCCTGGGCAACACTTGTTTTCTCTTGTCTTTTTGATAACAGCCACCCTAACAGGTGAGAGATGGTATCTCATTGTGGTTTTGATTTGCATTTCCCTGATGACTGTGATGTTGACACCTTTTCATATACCTGTTGGCCATTTGTGTGTCTTCTTTGGAGAATTTTCTATTCAGGTCCTTTTGCCCACTTTTAAATCAGGTTATTTGTTTTTCTGCTATCGGGTTGTATGAATTTCTCATGTATTTTGGAGATTAACTCCTGATCAGATACATGGTTTGCAAATATTTTTTCCCACACCATAGGCCGCTTATTCATTTCGCGGATTGTTTACTGTGCAGAAAATCTCTGGTTTGACGCAGTCTCGCTTGTTTATTTTTGCTTTTGTCGCCTATACTTTTGGAGTCATAGCCAAAAAAATCATTCCCAATTGGTCTCAAGACCAATATAAAGGAGCTTTTCCCCTGAGTTTTCTTCTAGGACTTTTACGGTTTCAGGTGTTACTTTTAAGTCTTTATAAGTAAACAAACAAATAAACAAACATTTAAAGCATTGAAATATTCATCATGAGCAAAATGAAAACTCTAGTGGACCTTCTCACACCTAGTGCGGGCTTCCTTACTGTGTATTCATAATTAGACATGCAGGAACAACAAATTCTTTCCGGTCTGCGGCCTCTCAGGCTCTGGGTCCTTCCTCTGGGGCTCCTGCCTGGGGCTGGGGCTAGCCCTGAAAGCCTCGACAGCTGGGCCCGCATTCTCAGAAGCCCTCCCTTCTCCTTTCATTTGCATCTCATTAGCACCACCTCGAGCTGGTGGCAGCTCTGCCTGGAGCGCTGGGACGGTGGAGAAGGGTGTAGCGATGCGCCCTTTCTCCCCCGCCTCGCGCCCCCCCTGCCACTGTCTCCCCGCCCCACATGCCAGCTGCCGGGAGGGCGCAGGCGGACTCCGGGTGCGCCCAGCTTTCCACCCCCAGCCCCCGGCCCCCAAGGCTCCAGCCGCGCGTTCCCATAGCAACGGGGTGATGGCGCGGGTCGCGGTGCCTGCTGAGGAGCAATGCGGCCACCCAGCTCCCCGCCCCACCGCCCGGGCTGGATTGGCGACAGGCAGTGCCTCAATCTCCCAAGATGATCGTCGATAATTGGTTTATGGAAATAGCTGAGAGGAGAAAGCAGCTCCCCGCTAGAAATCAGCCTCCCTGCCAAGCCCGCTCCGCCACCTGTCCTCCCTCACCGAAATGGGGTTGGGGGAGGGAGCGCCGGGGAACTGGGCTGGCGCAAATGGGCTTTGGAGGTGAGTGTTTCACCTGTTGGTCTCCTGCAAGGCATCTAACCCCTTTCACTGTGTGTGTGCGCGCGTGGGGGGGCTTGTTGTCACAGGGACCAGGTGTTTGCCTCAGTGACTCCTTGTCCCCTAAGTCTGTGCTCAAGTCTGTGCTGGGCGCGTTGCTGCGGAAATGGAGGAGACCTGCCTGAATCCAGGCTCAGGGAGGCCCCTTTGCGGCCAGAAGAGGAGCAGTAAGCTGTAATTTGCATAACATGTTTCAGACCAGTGTTGCCACTGCCGTGGGTTCCGGAGTGGGGAGGGCTCAACTCTGGTGGCTGCGTGGACGGAGGCGCCATGAGTAAGGCTGTGAAGGGGGTTTCCGCCAGTGTCAGTGAGAGAGCCGGGCCAGGCGCGCCCCTAAAGGACGCGTGGGAAACAGACCATTGTCGGGAACTGGGTGATGCTATATTGGTGGAGGAAGGGAAGTGTAGAGTGGCTTGGGGGGAAGTCGTGGTGGCTCCCGATGTCTACAGAGGGGATTTAAAAGATGACAAGCTCCTTGGAGGGGGTTACAGGATGGTGCTTTGCAATAAAGACCGAGCAAATGTCCAGTCCGCATGGACACGGAAGGTTGGCTGCAGGAGACTGTGTTGCCCAGGCCCATGGGGGGAGCAGCGGATGTGGCATGGCAGGCCTGGGGACCAGGCTGAGAGCTGTGTCCCCTGCCAGCAGCTGGCTGG